>JAKSZT010001178.1:14695274-14826452 GCA_026826555.1 Tolypeutes matacus
TTTTTTTTTTTTTTTAAGATTTTATTTATTTATTCATTTATCCCCCCCTTGCTGCTTGTGCTCACTGGGTCAGCTAACCACACCGTGCGGGCGGGCTTGCCTTCACCAGGAGGCCTCGGGAACCGAACCCGGGGCCTCCCATATGGTAAACAGGAGTCCTACTGATTGAGCCACAGCCGCTTCCCATAAATTGGTTTTAATTAACCTATAAATGACTGCCATTCCTCATTTAATCTGAAAACGTGTTTTTAAGCCTTTAAAAAAAAACAAAAACCTCATTTTGGTATTTTGGGTACTCTTTTATTTCATCTCATTGACTAAAACTTAAAGAAAATATAAGTTAAAAAAAAAAAAAAAAACACAGCCCAGTTTGTTATACCTACATTAGCTCCTAAATGATTAAGTAGTTTAGTTTATTTCCAAGGAATTTTCTAGCCAGGGACCTGAGGGCTAGGAGCTGGCTGGCAGCCAAGGAGGACATACAGTGTCCTAATACTGCAGCAGCCCCAGCCTCCAGCGCTGCCACCTTCACTGCAGGGGCAGTATTCCAAGCAGGGAAGAACAGCTCTCCTCTACAGAGCAGACCCTGAGGGACCACCATTCCTTTATGTTCCTTCTCTCACCCAAACATGCAGCATGCTGCAGAAGAGAGACTGCAGCAAGGCCAAAGCAGTAGGTCCCTTTGTAAGCCCAGTTGAGTGTCTCCAAACTTGGGCTGCACTCAAAGAAAACAGCTGCAGCGGGTTGCCTTAACCCAAAATGAACAAGGCTTAGCCTCCCTTCCTCACCTGCCTGCATGTAAATTCTCCAAGAGTTGGCCAGCCCACCCTACCCACAATAGGATCACTGAGTAAATAAAAATTCTAAAAATATGCACTGGTTTTCCAATTATTTAAAAGAAAAAAATCTTAGCTTTTCATTGGGATATTCTACATCTACATTTGGCACTTGGGTTATGAAAAGTTAAAAATTTCTGTCTATTCCTTAATAGCTGCCATTTACTGTCCCCCTCACCCCTATATTCATTGTGCCTGACCGGTCTTTAGCCAGTGCTACTCAAAAGAACACGTCAGTTTGAGAGAGAACAGGTTAATAACTGGCACAAGCCTCACTCCAAAAGGAATGAATCAATTCCCAAGAATTCTCAGTGTCTTCTTGATGAGATGTAAAGGATGAGAAGTAAAATGACTGCCTGGCTAAAGAGAGAATGTCTGTACAAGGCCCTAAAGAAATGCGATGTGTGATTTGAAGACAAAGCCAGTGAACAAAACCAAATAAAAACATTAACAAATATGGTAGATAAAAGAAGAAAACACAAGAGGACAAGCCCAAAAAGCACATTAGGGCACTGCCCTCACCAGTGATAATAGAACTGAAAGATAAATCAAACACCAAGGCCCAAGATTCACAAAACCTTATGCTTTGTTTGGGGCCATTAACAGGTCCCCAAACAAATTCCAAAGACAAAGCACAGGCCATCAGGAATGAACTTTTTGGATCACCAACACAAAATGTCCAATAGTTGTTACTAAGTAGGGTTTAAATAAAACCAGATACAGAGATAATGTTCAGATCCATTTCATTGTAAAGTCACAAAAGAATGAGGTCTGCTGGCCAAAATCCCTTGGCTCAGGACCCAAATGAATCCAAACCAGAGAGAAAAATCGTAGGGTAGGGGTCAGGGTCCTTTTTTCCTCACCAACAGAACTCATCAGTCAAATAAATGTGAAGAGCTTCTTGTGGATTCCGGACAACAGATTTCAGCACAACCAACGAGGTGAGTCATATGCAAAGAACAGCCAAAGAATACACTTCCTCTCATACACTCAATTCATAGCAACGTGAGAAAGTTCAAAACTGACTTGGTTACATCTTTTCCAAAAATATATAAACTTTACAAGAGTTTAGAAAAAACAGGCTTTGTGGATTTGAAAATTCTCCTTACCTCAAATTATCACTAGCTGGACATGTATTTTCAGTGTAATCTAGAATTGGACAGCTCTGGCAGGGATGGGGAACATTCTGCCCAGTGTTTTGCAGTCCAAACGCTGCCACTCTGATTACCGTGGGCCCATCTGATCTGACACTTGTGTTTCTTCTTCTGGTCTGTTGGCTGGCAGAGAGCCCTGGGCAGCTAGAAGAAGGGACTTCCGCACAAATGTTCAGGTTTCCTCCCATCACAGAAGGCTGAAAAGCTCATTCTCTTTTTTTAAGACTTTAAAATGTGAAAGTGACAACCAATCATAAAGAAGCCCTCTAAATGAAGAGTGAAAGTCAATGAAAACTCTAAGTAGGTGACCTGCTGGAGAGTAATTAATAGTATTTCCCATAATTTTCAGTCCCTAATATGCTTAATTTTTTTTTTTTTTTAATTGTGGTAACATATCAACATAAAATTTCCCATTTAGCCACTTTCAAGTATACAATTCAGTGGTGCAAACTTTATATACAATGTAGTGCTACCATCACCGCCATCCATTACCAAAGCTTTTCCATCACCCCAAACAGAACCTCTGTACCCATTAAGCATTAACTTCCCTCTCCCTTATCATCTACTGTCTCTATGAATTTGCATCTTCTAGTTATTTCATATAACTGAGATCATACAATATTTGTCCGTAGTGTTTTTCAGGTGAAAGAAAACTGTTTTCTAATTTTGAAAGGGTTTGACTAACTGATGAGCAGCAAACCCAGTTTATAAAGATTTGCTCTTCTATCAGTTCTAATTACTTTCTAAGTCCCCACCCCATCACAAGAGCTTCACCTTAGACTTGTACTTTACTCACTCTAAAGAGAACAGAGATGACTTCACTTTATCCTAGAGTATTCTATGCATGGGACAGGTGAGAAACTGAAGTTTCAGGATGCTCCCCCCCCTTTGTTTTTAAATGAAGAAAGTAATTTTACTTAACTTTCCATATAAAATCCATCAAAACTATTTTAGTTAAACAAACCTTTCTCATTCTTGGAGCTCTTTTTCATTTTTGGGTTTGGATATATTTAAAAGAGCATGGTCTGATTTGAACAGAAAGTCATTCATCTGTTCATTGGTCACTAAAATAATGAGAAAACAGAACCCTTAAAACAATGATTTAAAAGAGTTCTGGGATGAAGCATGGATGCCTGCCAGTCTATTGTGGTTGATAATGTTTAATTCTACTTTTTAATTTTTAAATGCCATTTAAAAGGGGGGCGGATGTGGCTAAAATGGTTGGGCGTCCATCTCCCATATGGAGGGACCTGGGTTTGATCCCTGGGACCTCCCGGTAAAAATAAAGAAAAATATAGAAGGCACATGGGCTGCCAGGCCTGGCGCATGGGTACGCCATCAGGCCCCACGGAGCCACGCAGCAAGATGGTGATGCAACAGGAGAGTGACAACAAGGGAGAGCCAAGATGAGACTCTCTGAAAAATCAGAAACTAAGGTGGCGCAGGTGGTAGGACGCCTTTCTCCAACATTGGAGGTTCCCAGGATCAAATCCCAGTGAAGAAAGGAGAAGGATGAGAAGAGAGGGCAGGAAACAGACACAGAGAATTGCCCAGCGAATGGACACCAAAAAAATGGGGGTTGGGGGTTAAAAATAAATAAAAGTAAATAAATAAATCTTTTTTTAAAATGCCATTTTAAAGACTCCCAGGAGTCTGAATATTTCGAGTTTTTAGTCCTCACCTGGACAAATATTTTACTGGATTTTTGAAAGCTCTTTTAAAGATACATATAGTTGCCTGTGGGAATTAAGTCTCTCTCAATCATCTCAAATGTATGATGCAGGTTTCCCTCTTTCCTACCCTCCCACCAAAAGGTGACTCACTGGTAATGTTACAAACTTACTGGCAAAGAGCACTACAAATTAACAAAGAATAAGTTACCAAAAGGGGATACACCCTCAGAAGCTGGTACAGAAAGGACCTGAGAGGCAGGAAACTGTTACACTCTAACAGGCTGAACAATTAACAGGCCAAGGGGGTGATGCAACTCAAACCCTATTCTCATTCCTCCTGTAACTGCCCCTCTTGTTCCTGGCCAGGCGTGGGCAATTTTCCACTGGGAGGACTCTGCCTTACCATGTTTTGAGTCTAAAGTACTTACTTTATAGCAGCCAGAGGATATTTAGTCACACTTTCAAGCTGAGCTCCAAAAGGGCAGCTGATAATGTTACCATACAACCAGGATTTCTGCTGACATGCGTAGCCTTGTGCAACTTCACCTGAACCTTTTTTCCCCTGTGCCTCTTTAAATCACTGCCCATTAAGCTATGATTTATTTTCTAGGTAACTAAGTTAATATTCAAACTGCATCAAGAACTGCAGAGATCTGGCAATACCTCCCCTCCCCCAACTTTTCTAAACTTGGGAAAACCGTTTCTTGCATTTCTAAATAAGTTATGATGTGTGCCTTTGGTGAACTAAATAGTTCTGGGTGGTAGGCCTAGCTGAGGATTTAAGCCAAATTACTGGCAAAAATACCCAAGAAGGGGGAAAAAAAAATTCCTAATTCATCCAGGAATGATTCAGCAAGAGTTGTTCTTTCATTGGCTTATCAGAAGTTAAGGGGCTCACTTTAAAAGATACAAAACCACCTGAAATATCATCCAAACCTAGGCCCCAAACTGTAGTAGAAAAGAGGAGGGGAAGAAATTTACAATGACCTTAAAAATTAGCTGCAGGCACAGGCTTCCTGGTTAACCAATTATCAGCAGGGCTTTAGTCACCACTCCACCCACATTTTAATCCCCATGTGGAAAAATCCCAACATTTCAGCATGAAATATTCTTCTGAACATTTGGACTATCACCATAAGTCACTGGGGAGAAAAGGGGCAACTTTATGCCAGAAGAATCATGGCCAACACCACACACACACACAGGCAACTTAATGTTCAATGTATCAGAGTATCAAAATATGAAATACAACCCAGTAGACACACCATCCTGTGTTAACCAGTCATAATTCAATTGTGTTTACTATCCACTAAACACTTTGTGGTAAAGAAGGGGATCCATAAGGCATCTAGGGTGAACCTCTACTAATTACCCAAGTGTGTGCTCTTTTTGCCGCTACTGTACCTGTGTGGTTATGAAAGAAACATATAGATATATGAACATAACTTACCCAAACGTCTCCCTGACCCATTAACTGAAAAGCACAAATAGCCCAGTTTCATCTGAAAAATATTTAGAGTTCTACATTTAAGGCAATGTTAAGGAGTCAATATATATTCAGGCTTGTGAGGCCCAGACCATTCAGGAATCAGGGCCTTCTGGTCTGTCACTAACTTGCTAACCAGCTGTTTGACCTTGAACAAGTCAGTTCACCTTCCTAGGCCTCTGACAGGCATCTAAGATCTCTATATACTCCCTCCCACCCCCCATTAGTAACGTCTCCTCCCTCAGGAGATAAAAGTGAGCTTGAAAAGAGCTTGTTTACAAGAATGACCTACAGTTTGATGTGTGGTCCAGGCACAGGCCACTAACCAATTTCCAGAGAGGCGCTGCCGAAATGCTGCTTGTGTTGGCCCTCCTTGGGCTCTCAAGAGCGATGCAAATTGTGCCTCCCCACTTCTCCCTACAAGCTCCAAGCCTTTCAATCACCTCCTTAAAAATCCATTTAGAGTCCCCAATCATTAATCCACACCGAGGGGCCCTACAGGACACATTCTAAGTAGGCACGGTGCTAAGCCCTGGAGATACTGGAGAGGATTCTATACTACCAGCACTCTCGTGACCTGGTGGTTCGTATTTCATGGGTTGATACATTGGGGGGTTATTTGGTGTAAGCTTTTCCTCAACTAGACATTGTCTCCTTTGGGGACTGGAACCCAGTCTTCTGCTGGGACTACGGGCAACCAAGGCCTCGCGCTACATAACTGTAGGAAAGTGATGATGTTACGGTTTTTCCCACAGCGATCCTGGCCCTGGGGACCCCTCATTTCCTCTGGGGATCGCCCTGCTGTGAGTCGGCGCTGGAAACAGGCAGGTGCGCCTCCAAGGCTCAACCTTCCAGAAAATTAAACACACCCCTCCCAGTCAAGAGCTTCAGGTGACAATTCCAGCCGCCCTGGGCACATCCTGTGTTTAGGAACTGGCCCATTAAAGCTCTCAAAAGTGCACCTTAAAGGCCATCTTAGGGCGGCGGAGACACACCCTTTCTGGCACCAGCCCGCTCGACCGGCTCCGCAGTAAGGGGAAGCCAGTTGTTTTTTTTCTTTAGGAGAAGGCGGACGCCTCTGCAGGGAGCTGGCTAGGTCCCAGCACCTTCAGGAACAGGAGCCTCGACGCCGCAGCTGTCCGCGTCTCGGGAGACCCGGACGGCGCCCGGCCCTCGGCGGCAACCTCAGCCCGGGAGCGGGCCCGACCCGCCGGGCGCCCAGTGGAGCGCCCCAGGGGAAGGGGAGGAGCGAGCCTTTCCTCCGGGCACGGAGGGCGGAGGGAAAAAGGAAGGAGAAGAGATGGGAGGTGAAGGCGGGCGGAGGGAGGGGATCCGGGCTCGGGGATGCCGCCGGCGACCGGCTCCTTCCCGGGGCCGCCCATCTGCCTCCCGCCCTCCGTCTCTCCGCGCCTTGGCTTCCTCAGCGGCCGGGACCCCGGCCCGCTCCGCGCTAGGACTCGGCGGCCCCCAGCCCCTCTGGGGGTCTGCACGCCGCCCCGCGCTCCCCGACTCAGTCCCCATTACTGCGCTCCCTCCATTTCCAAAGTGCGTGGTCTTTTAAGCCTCAAGGCTCTGCCAACCCATTCCGCGCCGCGCTGCTTCCTCCTCCTCCTCCTTCTCCTCCTACCCCTGGCCGCGATCGCCCTCCTGACTTCCCCCGCTTTCCCCTCCTCCCCTCCCAGGGCTTCCCGCGACCCCCACTCCGGCTCGTCGGGCACTTACCCCCTTCCCCATTGTGGCGGTGGTCTGTGCCCGGCGCCGGGTCCTGTAGCTTGAGAATCAGAGAGAAGAAAAGAGCAGCTCCCGGCCGAGTGAGCGGGACCGGGGGAGCGGCGAGGAGGGCGCTAGGGCTGCCGCGGGGCGGGAGGGAGGGAATGCGGCCAGCAGCTCGGGCCGATGCCGCCGCTGCCGCCGCCGGGGCTGCTAACGCTGCTGCTGCCACGTGTCCGCCTCCTCCCGCCACTGTTCTGCGCCCCAGACCCCGCCGCAGCTCGAGCCCGCGCCTCCTCCTCACTTCCTAAAATATGCAACCTGCGTGCCGGCCCCGCCCACGCCGCGGGACGTCACCGTTACCGGAGCAACCCGACACCGGCCTGGAGCCTGGCTCCGCCTCCGTGCAAACCCCACCCCCAGCCCGGGGGCGCGCTGGCTGCGGCCGGTAGGGGCTGCGGGAAAGTGGGCGTGCGGGCCTGGGGTGCGCGTGCCCACAGCCCCGGGAGGCCGCGGCCGTGCGGCGCGCGTCTCGGGGCTGAGCCCCGGGAGCTCGGCTGCCGAGGCGTGCCCGCGCCCCTCCTCTTGCAGCTCTGAGTGACCCGCCTGCTTTGGAGGGCACCAAAGGTCCGCAGTGGGTGCGACTACGTTTGTCGGATGTGGGCTCTCCGAATCTCTGCGGACTGGGACGCAAACCTTGCGCTCAGTGGCTTTTCCAGCGCTTCCCGGAGCTCCTCTGGGCCTAAGGGACGCGCCCGGGGGCGCTGCAGCCAGTGTTCGCCTGAGCGACTCCGCCTCTCTCCGGAGTCCAGGCCCTGCGCCCACCTGCGCCTGGCCTCCCCAGCCTCCCGGTGCCCTCTCGGATGCCTGGGGTACCCTTTATCCACCTCCCATATCGGCCCTAAGAGGGATGAGTCTGCGCTGGCCTGGCTAGAAGTCCTTAGCTCTCCCCTTCAATTTCCTTGCTTCAAGGTCCCCAAATGACAACCGAAAGGGTGTCCAAATGGTATTTATTCATGCTACTGTGTGAATGAAACCTGCTAGTCCAGTTTGCGGATTCGCTTTTTTTTTTTTTTTTTTTCCGGAAAAGGAAAATGTGAAACGTCAAAAAAATGCATAGCTTAAGCTAGAGGGGCTGACTCCAGGGGATGTTTGGGTACCTGTCTGGTGACTCCCATCCCAGCGCCCCCCTCCCACACCTGACACAGCAGTGTCATCTCCAGCGTAACCTTAGCTGCTCTGAGGGGCCCGGTGCCTGGGTTGTGCTGAGAGGCTCAGGAACAGCCTCCCACCCCCCTATATCACCCCCCAGAGCCTGGGCATGTTGCGCTTCGGGGCTTCCCTCCCATTATAGTTTCTGTTTCTTAGTAGAGGCTGCAATGACTGAAGTTGTCCAACATTTTTTGAAAAAAAACATTATTATTAACAATGCTTTCCTCTCTGTACACTCTGGGAAAGCAGACAATTCGCAAGAAAAACTAACTCCAACTCTCTGAGAATTCCTAAGGAAAATATTAACTTCTTAAGCAAGTTAAAACTGGCTGTATATCAACTGCAAGTATTAATTTAACATGAACAAATAAGGATGTGAAACGAAAGAAATGGGGAGGAGAGGGAAGGGAAGGGAAGAGAAAAAAACAAGCCACTGTTTTATCAGTTAATTAGGGTAATTCTCACCCCCTCTTAGAAGAAACTGTTCCTTAACAGTCCTTTCCTCTTGCCCAGGAATGCATTGTTAAGGACTAGCATCTCCTTCAATAATCTATAGACTTGGTTAAATCAGTCCAGGCCCTGGAGAGCAGAGGAATTATAAACTGAACTCAAAATCATGGCTGCGGGGGTAAGAGCCCCCAAATCCATCATTCCTAACACTGCCAATTGAATAGAAGGTGTTTACTGAGTGTAATCAGGGCTCCAGAAAATGTTTCATTTATATACCCTAAAGCCACCTTTACTGCTAACCTGCAGGAGGATTTTCGCTTGCTAGAGATCTCTTAGCTTCTTTAAGGTTAATTATTCCTTGGGCTCTGGTCTGAATGGGAAAAGTGCAGCAAGGACAACAAAAAAAGGGAGAAAGCAAAAGTCTGAACAGTATAAATTTCTCCTGCCAGCTGATCTCCTTTCTATTCCTTGGTATGTAAAATATTCATTCATTCAACAATATAGCCCTGACAGATCAAGGCATTCTCCCTTGTCTCTGGCAGCTGAAGTTTGCTGAAGGTCCTTCCAGGAGGATCCCAAAGGTGTGGGATCTATGTTACAGGGTGGGGAAAAGGCATAAGAACATAAAAAACTGTTAACTAATATCTGTATTTTGCCATAGACTCCACATGTCATTTTTGCATGTATAATATCCTTGGATTCTCACAACTTTGCAAGGTAAAGGGCTTTAGCTGCATTTTACAGAGTGGGAAACTGAGGCCCAGAGACCTCACAAGGTCACTCAGCTAGTGACTGGGGTTGCCTGGACTCAAAATATCGAAACAGGAACTTCTAAAGTTTGGTCTCTGATCATAGCACCAAGGAAGTTTTGGTTGGAGAATAACAACTGCTTTCAACATTGCTGTCCTCACAAATACAGAAGGTTTGCTCATGCCTCTCCTCTTTAATAACCAAAGGACCTTGGCTAGAACTTTACCTTTCTTCAGGTTCCCATCCTTCATCAGTCTCATGTGTGCATCACTGTAAGGGAGAGAGCCCTTGACCTAATAGAAATGGCCTAAGCAGATTAACAAACACCCCACCATCACCTGATCCCACCTCTAGAGGTGAATCCCATTCCATCTTTAGGGTGTTTGACAATGCTGTTTTCCATTTCAGTCCTATTGAAAGAAATACAGTTCAACTAAAACATTTCAGAATCACAGAAAGGACCTCCCTATTGCTTCCCTAAAGCTGGGTCTTTCTCTAAACACTACACCCAAGTGCCATGGTCTAGGCACTTCGGGATAGTCTTCAGGGGTAGAGATTAACCCCAGGAGCAGAGGACTAATTTTAAAGAGTTAAGGAGGGGAAACATATAAGAAAGAAGCAGGAGTTGCACACTTTCTGTGGGAAAGAGTAATGGAAAGAATCCCTGCCTGGCTGTAATATGGAGCCCGCAGACATAACTGTGGAATTCAGAAAAAGAGAAGGCATGGCCAGGACTGAGGTACAGAAGTCTCAAATACAAAAGAGACGCCTTGGCACATGGTGACCAAAGAGGCAAAAGTCCTTTTCTTGGGAAAGCCTTTTCTTCTCAGGAAAAGCTTCTGCATGGAACCCTCATTTTACAATGAAGAAACTGAGTCCCTGGGAATGATTAGCTCTGGATAATAGCAGGACTTCCTCACAGGTTTTCTAACTCCCAGACCTGTGCAGGGGGTGGTGGGGCTTCCAGAAGAAAGCATGGAGACAGTTTGTCTCTCTTTTCTATCTGCCTCTTATCCTGTCAGCTCTTTTTAAGCTCCTAGCTTGAGGCTCAATTAAACTGATTGTCCCAGACTCTGCATTTACAGACCCTGAGGCTGCCAAGTGTAGATGGCTTCGAGGAGGTTTTGATCACATCTCTGGAGGGTTGGCCCAGTCTTTGCGAAGAGAGTCAGCAGATTTGTATGAAAAAAATATGATGCAAGTCAGTAATTTGAGCCAAGAATGCTAGCACTTTGAGCAAGTACTTGCTGAATTGAATAAACACACCACTGCAATTAAGGGCTGTAGAAGATGAGTTGGAGCCTACAGCAAGTTCACCTTTTCCATAGGAAGTAAAAATTGGGGAGATCAATGAGCTAGTCATCAGGAAGGATGGGAATCTTGCCCTAGAGTTATCATGGAAACAATCTTAAATATGCATCCTTATCCTTTTCCATGTCCCAGGTTCCCCCTGAAGCCACTTTGCTGCCACCTTCACTGCCTTAAAGCCAGCTCTTCTCACCATCCTAAGGTTCCTCCAAGCCAATGCCTATGCTGCCATTGCAAATCTGTTTTCTTTTCTCTTGAGCAGCAGCAGATTTAGTAACTCCTGCTTAAAGAGCAGTTTTAGGCACATCACTGACCATAAAAAATCTGTCCGTTGATAACAGGACTAAAATTTGCTTTGTCCTAAGGCACTTTCACATCTATTGCATCCTTTTAACTTCATGAGGCTTTAATACTAGTACTGTTGATATTATCATATCTAAATATCACATATATATATTTTTTGAAAGATGAAAAAGCTAAAGTTTGGTTAAGAGATTTATGTAGTAGCAGATACAATCTAGAACTTTGTTCTGCCTTTCCGCTTTTTAATCCTCCATCAGATCACATGAGAATAAAGAAGCTCTAAAGCATGATCAGGGAACAGAGGTGGCTCAAGTGATTAGGTGCCTCCCTCCCACATGGACAGCCCCAGGTTCGGTTCCCAGTGCCTCCTAAAAAGAAGATGAACAGACAGCGAGCACAAAACTACGAGGGAGGAGAAATAAATAAATAAATAAATATATTTTTAAAAAAAATAAAGCATCATCACAGCAGGTCTTTGTTTTCTTGGGCCAAAGAATTCTGACTCCCATAACTTTTCCTCCCAGACCCCATTTTCTACACACCTCTTAATCCCCCATGCCCCTTCCACCCCCATTTTTTTGTTTTTTTTTTTTTTTTACCCTAAATTAACCCATTTATTACAGGCTAGAGATGTTTCAAATGGTGGCACTTCTACTGGCCTTTCAATTCCTCCTGTCTCCTGATGGATTGTAGGTCCAGGTGGCACCAGCTACTGTTTTCATGCAGGAACCATGATGCCAGATCCCCACAGCTCTTCTCTTCATTTCAGTCTTGCCACAGAAGGAGCAAGTAAACTTGGCATGCTGGCTGATTTCAATTTTCTTCACCATTTTCCTAAGGGAGGCGCCACAACAGGTCCCATATTTACCAACGATTCTGACCTTGGTGTGTTTTGCATTGTTGCTGTGCTCTTAATTCCCTTTTAAAGCTCCCAAATAGTCTTCTAAGCCCATTTTCTCATGTTAATGGTTGTTGAAGGCTTCAAGTGTTGCCTGTGGAGAGCTGGAAAAGTCAGTGTTTTACTTGGTGCCTGTCATAGGCTATTATTAACTTAAACAGAGTCAAGTAGATTCTCCTCAGTCTTTTATTCATTATTCCTTTAATATAACTGCCACTTAAATAATTTGCTCGTGTTAATATCAGTCTTAGTAAAGGATTCTTTAGTTGTTTCTCAAGTGTTTTATGTGGGATTCTGAAATTACAAGCCAGGAGCTTGTCTTCTCTTCTAGCACTCCCCCCACCCCTACCCCACCTCCAACACCCCTACTCACCCCCACCCTCCAACCCCAACTCAAAAGGCTATTAAATGTCACAATATCCTGGCATTTTAAAACTCACCATGTGTTTTCTACAAATCAAAAACTCCTGAGGCATTACAAACAGAAGTCAGATGGTGACCAAGAAGAGACATGGCCCAAAAAAGATATTCTAATGCTGGAGTCCCAGCCACATCCAGATGGCAGAGGCTTCAGGTGGGCTTACAACCAAGGGTGCACAAGCCCAAAGCAGAAAGGAACAGGCAGGAGATAGCTGCCCCCTAACCCTTCCTGCTCCCGGAAAGTACAGCCCTGAGCGCTAAGGAAACAAATGTCATCCTTGGGATGAATAGATTTGCTATTCTTGGCCTTAAAATCTTCCATGGGGCAAAAAATGGAGAAAGTCCTTTGGAAGTTGGTCCTACCTGGGACAATACTTTATTGTAGATGCCTCTGCACTAAAACTGAGTTTCAGGAACTGTGCAGATTTTCCCTTTAGTAGAGTTAAGAACCACTGTGGGAAGTGGATGTGGCTCCAGCTATTGAGTTCCCGCCTACCACGCAGGAGATCCCGGGTTTGGTTCCTGGTGCCTCCTAAAGAAGACGAGCTGATACGATGGGCTGGTGCGGCAAGCTGACACCACAAGATGACTCAACAAGAGACACAAGGAGGAAAACAGAATGAGAGATACAACAAAGCAGGGAGCGGAGGTGGCTCAAGTGATTAGGTGCCTCACTCCCACATGGGGGTTCCTGGGTTTGGTTCCTGGTGCCTCCTAAAAGGAAGATGAGCACACAATGAACAGACACAGCAAGTGGAAATGACAAAAGGATAGAGAGAAATAAATAAATAAAATAAATCTTAAGAAAAAAAACAACAACAACAACCAAGAAGAACCACCGTAAAAGGATGGGATGCAAAACCATCAAAAAGTGGTTTGGTTCATTTACAAAAGTCTGAAAGTTTTTGTAACAGCAGTAGAAAGTGTCCCAAAAGTAGGTTAGGTTCAAAAATAGTAACCAGTGCAATTCGTTTTTATCAGCTTGTTTTACTCTGGAGGCTGCCATTTTGGTGAATGAGTGACCTCCACAAGTGGGCTCTTACAGATAAGCTCCTAGGAAAGTTTCTCTTTCTTTCTTCCACCCCCATAAAGAACCCTTGCCAATCCCTACCTCTGGTACTCTCCACTGTTGAACAGAAGTAAGAGCAGGTCTAGGCAACAGCAGAAGAGTCATTGTTAGCCTTCTCCTCTGAGCCTAGCACAGGGCTTGGTGCTGGTATAGAAAAGTGACTGAGACATAGCCTCTAGCCTCAAATAGCTCACCACCTGGGTAAAAGACTGACAGGCAAAGAGACAGTAGTAATCCGGTGAGAGGTGTTGCTTTTGTGCAGGCCATCCCAGAGGCACAAAGGAGGAAGTGGTCAGCTCTACCTGGAGAGCTGGAAAAGATCTTTAAAGATGGAGAGGAGTTTGTTAAGTGGGACAGGGTAGGGGCTAGTTTACAAGCAAAAGGAGCAGCGTAGGCAAAATCTCCAGGACATAAAGTTAGCCCATTGAAGGATGGGTCAGTAGTTAAAATTGGCTAGAGCATAGGTTGGGAGAGGGACAGCAGCAGGGGATGAGCTTGGACAGGTAAGGAGGATCCGGACTATGAAAGACTTGGAAGTCCATTCTCCGGGGTTGGACTATCCTGTAGGCCATAGGGAGACACTGCAGTGTTTTCAGCAGGGGAGCAGCATGATCAGAGTTGTTCTTTGGAAAGGTTTTTCTGGCAGCACCAAAACCCTAGGCTAAGCTTTCATTACCAGTGCATTTATTGAAGCTCCTCTGATTGTATTATTCAATCCAGTATCCTAAGATCGCTATAGCTCCCCATGCATCTTTAGGAAAGAATACACATTTTATTTTCCTACCTTTTTTGTACACACACATGCAGCATGACTTGATTCTCATTATTCACTACTTCCCCCCAAATAGAGGCTTTCAAATTACCAGATATGATGAAGAACTGGAATTTGGACATAATTTTAACAATTTGCTATCATACAATTCCCTGACCCCAGGAAATGGTTCAATTTGCCAGGAAAGCCTTGGCAATTTATCTGGTTTTCCCAGTTTTTTTGTTTGTTGCTAAACCAAATAGACCAAGGATTTCTTGGCTTTCACTTCTTTTAGAGGAGGGGTTCTTAACCAGGGGTCCATGAACCCCCAAGGTGTCTGTGGAATGATTCCAAGGGGTCTGTGAGCTTGAACTGAAAAAAAAAATCAACTTATTATCTTTATTTTCTCTGACCTCTAACTGAAATATAATATCTCCTTCATTTATGAATGTATGCAATAAATAAATTACAGCAGTATTCATTTCACCTGACTGGCAAAGGGGTCTGTGGAACAAAAAAGGTTAAGAACCCCTGTTTTAGAGATGAATTATTGATTCAATTTCACTAGCTCAAGAAATGTTAAGCCACTTAGCTCCTAATCTCACATATAAAAGTAAGGACTATAAGAGGATAAAAAGACAGTAGTAGAGCTACATTAATAAATAATTTAGCTTCAACTGTCTAGATAGTTCAAGTGAAAGATGTCTCCGTGCCAAAAAATCTTAGCTCTTTGCTTTTTGCAATGCAGCTCTGTCAGTGTGGCATTTGGCACCTGCTGATGGAGGTGGTAGAGGCGGTGATGGAGGTGCTGTCAGTGGAGGTGGTAGTAGAGGCAGTGGTAGAGGTGGTCCCAAAGCAATTGATCAAATAAACAGGATCCCAACCTAATACCTCATTGAGGCAGTAGCATTTTCCTTACTCATGTGACACTTTTAATGTATTTTATTAAACACTACCTTGGGGCAATGCTACAAGGGTCAATTGGCATGACACAATTGAAACACTAGAACATTCCCTGCCACATAGTAATTGTTCAAGAAGTATGAAGAATTAGCTTATCTTCATTTAAAATTTCTACTTGGCCTGGAAGAGATAAATGCAAGGAAGGATGAAGGCATCCATGGAAATCTGTGCAGAGGAGACGGGAGCTGAGAACAGAGTCTACTTTATGTTAGCTTCCCTCTCCTTTATCCACCAATCTCCTTTATGCATTGAAAGGCGTGTCTTCTGAAATACAGCCAGCCATGTGCCAGGAGTTAGGTGGGTAGAGCTGTGCCCACACACCACCTATCTGATCTGGTCTGGTTATTACCAAACCCCTGGTGAAGACCACGGAGAGACACCTACTAAAATATAAGCTCTAGCCCACCCTAGAGATTTTCACCTTCAGAATAAGATGCCTGAACATCCATGTTCGGGACTGTAGGGTGCTGATACAGCACAATCTCTGGGGGCGGTGAGGGGGGGGGAAGGGAAGCATTGTCTCCAAATACAGTTTAAAACCTTTTCTTATTTTTCCTTTGTGCTGAAAAAAAAAAAAAAAAAAACCACCAAAAAAACAAACAAAAAACAAAACAGAAAAAAAAAAAAAAAACAGAAAACCATACATACACAAAACAAAAAAAAGAAAGATACCACCTGCCAATGATCACTAATTAGTGCAGGAGCATTCTTACCGCTTCCTAAGAACAGACCCGAGGGGAGGTTGAGTTTTTGGGACCCCAACTTCTCCAGGAATAAGCTGTCGAGTCCCACAGAGCAGGTAGTGAATCCAGGCTTGAGCTGGAGGAAGCCGGAGGAAGCTGGAGGGGCTGGGGCCCCGCTGCCCTCCCCTGCTTCTAATCTCATAAAGCAGAATGCCCAGGCTCATTGTATTCTCTTCCCCTCTCATTTTCCATAATGGGGGGGGGGAAATGCTGTTAAAGTTTTGAATTAAGAAACAGTTGCCATCTGGGTAATTGAATTCTGCTTGAAGCAGGCCACCTGGTTTACATCAGCAGCTCTTGGCAGGTCTGGAAGTGTCAGCTAAGGTCCTGCGTTGACTTCTAAACACAGGCTCACGTTCCATGAGCAGCGGAGAAACCTTAATTTATAAATGGTGAAAGCCGTTTTCTATCAGGTTACCTTGATGCATGGTAGATTTCTTAGGCTGCAAACATTTAGAATTCTATAAGTAATGGTTGGACTCATCTAGTCCCAGCTCCATACTGCTTTAGAAAAACAAAAACTGCAAAGCTAGTTCCCTTTCATTTCCCTTTTGGACACCCACGTCACAGAAATAATGTGTGATTTAAATCACCCTGCTCTTCTAGAGGATTCAAGAGGCTGTTTCCAGCTCCTCAAGCAGTGGAGGGGAGATGCCTGGGAAGCGTGTCAAGGGCCTCTCTGTGGGCTGGATGCCATGCCCTGCCCTTCTCAGTTGCTTTCTCAGATTGTCAGGCATCTTGTTCCCTGAGGAGGGCACTGTCAGGCAGGCAGCACTGCTTGTGTGGGTTGCAGTCTGTGCCCCCATCTCAGACCCCTCACTCACCAAGGGAACAGGAGCCAAGAGTGCACAGGCAGTTCACCACGGCTGCCTGGACCAAGTACATTTCCCTTGGCTAGGACAAGATACAGGAAGAAAGAGAACTGCTCTGAGCTTGAGTGGTCTTGAGCAAGGCTTTGTGCTTCTGTTTGAGTTCATTTCCCCTGTGTGTATCTGAAATGTGTACAACAGGACTGAGTGCAATTAAGAGTCTAGCTCAGCTGACATTTGATTGTTGAGTTGAGAATGTTGCAATGAGTTGGATAGAATCTTGCTCACAGGTGGTTTTGGTTTTACAGAGGGCTCTGACTTTTTGGAATGAGAATGTTACATCAGAAATAACCCATAACCCAAGGTCAAAGAACCATTGCTTAATGTCAAATCACAAACCCCTTTCCTCTCCACCGCACTCTGCTGTTTCGTTAACTGAGTACCACGAGAAAAGAATCAGTTCTAAGAACAGAAATGTTTTGCTTCTATACAAAAAACAAGGGTTGGGAGCTGAGGTGGCTCGAATGGTTGGGCGCCTCTTTCCCACATGGGAGGTCCTGGGTTTGGTTCCCAGTGCCTCCTAAAAAGAAAAGGAACAGAGAGCACAAACAATAAGGGGGTGGGGGTGGGGGTGGGGGAGAAAAAATATTTAAAAACAAACAAACAAGGGTTATCCATTTTCAAGAACTGGCTCTTTAAAATAGAATTTTCCATGATGCCCTGAGTGCTTATATAGGTTCATCTTAAAAGTCTTACTCGACCTCTCTTCAGTCATTTCTAAGAGAGCTGTGCCTGAAAACACGCGCACATGCTACAGTTTTGAATCTCAGCAAATTCACGTTTTTCAAAATGGTGTCAAAGTGGGGGGCGGATGTGGCTCAAATGGTTGGGTGTCCGTCTGCCATATGGAAGGACCTGGGTTCGATCCCTGGGGCCTCCCGGTAAAATAAAAAAATATATATATATATAGAAGACGCATGGGCTGCCAGGCTCTGTGTGCCGGTGGGTAACAGGAGAGAGACGCAGCAGAGAGACAAGACGAGATGCTCCGAAAGCTCCGAAAACCAGGAACCAAGGTGGTGCAGGTGGCAGAACACCTCTCTCTTACTTCGGAGGTCTTCAGGATCGAATCCTGGTGAAGACTGAAGGAGGAGGATGAGATGGCAGGAAAACAGATACAGAGAATTGCCCAGCTAATGGACACAAAACAGCAAATGGGGAAGGGGGTTTTTAAAATGGATAAAGTAAATAAATAAATTAAAAAAAAAAAAAATGGTGTCAAAGTAAAAAAAAAAAAAAAAGGAAAATCTCTTGTAGAGGTTGTAGGCTCAGAAGGCCCCCACTGCCTCTTTCCTGGGAAGCCTCTTCTCCCTGCTGACTGCCCTTCATCAAACCTGCACCTGCACCTCAGGTCAGCAGCCTACTCAACAACGCTGCCCCCATGTTAAGACTACCTTGGCACAACATCAGACGGTTCTCCTCCTTCTGCTCGTTGATGGGGCATAAGAATTCTGTGGAGAATACAGAGGGCAGTAGATTGGGGGTGTGAAACTGGCATAAAATGGATAAAAGTAAATAAATAAATCTTTGGAAAAAAAAAAGAATGACATTTATGAAGAGAATCTGAAAATTACAGAGAAATTGTTATGTAGTATAAGAAAGAAAAGAAAATGCACCCATTATTACACTCGTAATCCCAAAACCATTATTTTAAGCATAACAAAACACAAATGAAGAACATTCTCTATGTATGGTTTTGTATCCTATTTTTTTTAGCATAAGATTATATTATGAACATTTCCACATATCTTAAAATATTCTTTAAAAACTTACTGCATAATGGCTGCATGATATTCTGTTTTATGGCCATACTATGATTTTTTGATTCATGTCTCCATGGTTAAATATACAATATGAACATTTAAAAAATATAAGGGAAAGATAATAATCCAAACAATTTCAGTTGCTATTATTTATAATGGTACATTTGGAGATTTTTAAGATAAATGGACAACAATTGGAAGCAATCTCAGAAGCACAGAAAAAGAGATTTTAAAAAATCAAGAGCAATTTTATTTTTAAAGGTCAATTGGCTTACAAGGGACACCTAGGACATACAATTGCCTCTAACTACATTTCCATTGACTTCTGAGTGGTAATTTTATCTTTAACACCCCCTACTGGTTAGCCTTATGGTTTTAGTGTTATCGCGCTCTTACAGGAGAAAAAAAAGATTGTGATTTCATGAGAAGCCTGCCCCTTTTCTAAGCCTATCCTCTTCGTTCTCTCTGTCAAAAAATAAAAAGAGAGGGGTGGGAGCAAAGGCAAAACAGAACAATTGACTATTACTTGATATAACCCCTTGCCCCAAGTCCACCCACCATCTGCAATGAATAAAGGCTGGAGAAGCCCAAAAGAATGAGGAGGAGATCCTCTCCACCTTTCTTTGAGGACCTTTGTCACTGCTCACATTACTCATTCATTCAAGACCATTGCCATATGCTCTTTATCTCAAATTACTCCACGCTAATTATCTGAAAGATAAGCCCAGGAATGTGTGGACTAGCTGGAACGTGGGGGTGAAGGCAGGTCAGGGGCAATATGTGTTCACCATTCTATCGATAGAGTTTCAGATAGACAGACTCGGAGGACTCCTTGAGGTGACTGGACAGAGCAGTTTGCTCCATGAGAGTATGCTGTAGGTGTCCATTCCCTAACTCCACTGCCCACCACAAAGGTCTGCTGACGCCCACGTGATGTGAGGAAATAAGAGGTGGCCATTTCCCTTTCTCTGCTACATCCAGGTTCGCTTCATTCATTCAAATTACATCTCCTGGGTGTCCGCTCTGTGCCTGGCACTGGCAAGCCAGACCAGGTGCCTGCCCCTAGGGTGTTTCCAGCCTAGGGGAAGGGACTAACAACAAGGAAGCAAACAAATAAACAAGCAAGTTAATACAACATAGTGAGTGGTAAGGGCCCAGAGGACTAGAAAGCTGAAGGTATCAAGAGGATCTGGGCGGGAAGCGGCTGTGGCTCAATTGGTTGGGCTCCTGTTTGCCATATGGGGGGACCTGGGTTTGGCCCACGCGGGCACGGTGAGCTGAAGTCCTGCGCAGCTTGGTGAGTCACTGGCGTGGCGTGGTGAGCTGGCATGGTAAGATGACCCAACAAAAGGGAGACAAGCAGACACAGAAAAACGCAAAGCAAAATGGACACGGTGAGCACAAGCAGCAAGGGGTGGGGGAGAGATTATAGTTTCGCAAGGGTGGTCAAGGAGGGCTGCTCTGAGGCAGTGCCCAGGATTGACCTTGAGTCCTTTTAACATGGGCACTGCATGACTTGATCTTCAAATTCTCTTTTCTTAGG
This sequence comes from Tolypeutes matacus, assembly GCA_026826555.1. Classification (NCBI taxonomy): domain Eukaryota; kingdom Metazoa; phylum Chordata; class Mammalia; order Cingulata; family Chlamyphoridae; genus Tolypeutes; species Tolypeutes matacus. The sequence continues at coordinate 14,715,176 of JAKSZT010001178.1, forward strand.
GGTTTCTCTACCTCTGCCCCTGCTCTTCCTGCCATGGCTGGCAGGGCTCAGTATTGAAGCCCTCCTGCTTTGGGACCCTGGGAAAAATTTCCAGGAAGCCTGAAAACATTCATTGTGGTCCCCTACCTCTTACAAATATGCATTCAATATAATCACCTTTCCTCCTAGTATCTCCTTTATGGAAAGATAAAATAAGGCTGGGGTTAAGAGTGATTCCTATTTGTTTCAACTTTAGTTTGAAACATGTGCAACACTTGCCTTTGAGTACAGATAACTCAAGGTATCATTTGGGATTCTGCTCAAACCGTCTCTCTGCAGAGGAAGACAATCTTATTGCCCATAGCAGCTTCTTCCACCACCCAAAAGACCAGCTTCCCAGAGCAAATATTTCGTGGGCTGCTTTAGGAAGTCCAGGGGCAGCTGCAGGGGGTGAGAGCCTCTTGTTTCAGCCACGATTTAAAAACCTTTGATGAAAGTCCTTGGTATTGTGAGGCACAATTATAAATTGTCTTTGATGTCCTTGCCCAGAGTAAGTTTGATAACAATTTTTAATCATTGGGAACAGTTTTTGGTGTTTATAATTCTTTGCTGCCATTTTTCTTCTCTTGGCTATAGCTGATGTAATTTTCGCCTTTAGCTTCAAATAGCAGATATTGTTCCCAAGTGCTAAGTTCTGTGCAACTATCCTCTTCGAATTTTTGTGACAACCTCACTAGTCCTGTAATCAGAAGAAGGAAGGTGAGATTCAGAGGGATTAGAGACTGGCTCAGAGTCAGAGGTAGAGAGGATTGTACTCGTGCTGTGATTCCAACTTAACTGCTCCTCTCTCCTGCTGCCTGTGCACACAGCTCTTTGCTGGCGCTTGTGGAAAGTAACATGGAATGTAATTTACAGGTGGCCTTCCTAATGGAGGTTACGTCTCATTGGGGCCACTAGTCACAAAGAAAGCATCAGGTTAAAGACATCAAGTGTGTACACAGGGAAGTAGATGTGGCTCAAGCGATTGAGCTCCTGCCTACAACATGGGAGGTCCCTGGTTCAGTTCCCGGTGCATCCTAAAGAAGACAGTGAGCTGGCGCAGCTGATGCAACAAGAGACACAAGAAGAAAAACACAATGAGAGACACAACAAAGCAGGGAATGGAGGTGGCTCAAGCAATTAGGTGCCTCCTTCCCATATCAGAGGTCCCGAGTTCGGTTCCTGGTGCCTCCTAAAGATACAAGGAAAATGAACAGACACAGCAAATGCAAACAATGAGGGGATGGGCAGAAATAAATAAATTAATCTTTTTTTTTTTTTTTAATGTGTACACGAATATATAGGTAGTAAAGATGGTTACAGACAAGAGGTTGAATCCCTCAGCTCTTGGTTCAAACACACCGCTAGAGAGGCCACAGGAGTCTTGGGAGATTGATTGGCTTGGGATACTTTTTTTTTTTTTTTGAGGTGCTGGGGCTGGGGATTGAACCTGGGACCTTGTATGTGGGAAGACAGCACTCAACCACTGAGCCACATCCGCTCCCCTGAGTTGTTTTTTTTTGATGGTTTGCTTGTTGCTTTTGTTTTGTTTTGTTTTTAGGAGGCACCAAGAACTGAACCTGGGACTTCCCATGTGGGAAGCAGGTGTCTCAACCGCTTGAGCCACATCCATCGGGTCTGGGATTCTTGCTCAACATGTCCTAAGAACTATGAGGAACCCACGGGGAAGGCTGACCATGATTGGGCTCCAGAGTGGGGGCTATTTCTGGGCCCACTGGCCCAGAAGGGACAGAGGAAGAGCTTTCAGCTGTGCCCTTATGTCTCATCTGCTTTCTCTTGGGCAGACTGTTGACTGCCTAGGGGTCCTGCTGAGCAGGAAAGCGGTGCCCATGGGAGGCACTTCAGGACAGTGCTGCAGCCCATAGTGATGAGAGCAGGCAGGCTGTCTGGCCCCTGAATGTTTCTCCTCTCTCACCCTCTACCCATGGGCCAGGCGTTTAGGGCAGCATTTGGCTGTCCTACCTCCCCTAACAGGGGGGCCTGCAGAAGAGGTACCAGGAGATTCCCTGGGAGAAACAAAAGGGTGGAGTTAGACAATTGTGTAAAGGTGAGGGCAAAAATAAAAAATGCTTTCTAGTTGAGAGATCAAGAAAAGTTCATAATACCATGACTGCCTTTGAAAGTGCTCTTGGAGAAAATTCTTAAGCAAGAAGGCCCATGACTAATAACAGCAAGCGTTTTTACTGTGTGCCAGGCAGTGTTCTAAGTCCGAGCGTATTTTAATTTATTTCCTCACAATGTCTCCATGAGATAAAGACCGTCAGCTCCCACTTTATAGATGAAGACACTGAATCACAGAGAGGCCTTACAGCTGGTAAATGGTACATCGATGCAAGCGGCTAGTGGGAGTCTGGCTTCAGAGACCTCCTTTTAACCACTACCCTAAATTATGTACGCTATACTTATTCCTACAGGAGGAAGAAAGAGAGACAGGAAGGAAGGTGAGGAAATAACTTGGTAAAGTTTACTGTTGCTTAAATATGCAGAAATGACAAAAATAGTAGAAAGAAATGAGGAATAAGATTTGAAAGGGAAACAAAGTTTTACTATTTGTAGAAGATGACGTGAGATGAAAATGGAAAAGTTCAACACAATCAATAAGTTTCCGGAACCGATGAAAAAAAAAACTTTCAGTAGAGATTCTAGATATAAAATCATTTTAAAAATTTAAGTTCCTCTACTCTAACAACAAATGAACTAGCAAATGTAATAGAAAATAAAATTTACAAAAGCAATATAAGAATCTGGTATTATCCTCATAAAGATTGTATGGGACCATTACTGAGAAAAAAAATTTGATTCTATTAATGGACAAAAGAAAAGATCTAAACACATGACTGGAGCAACTTAACATTGTTATGATGGCAGATGTCCCCAGATTGTTTTCCAGTTCATTACAATTCAAATCAAGATCACAGCAGGAATTTCTGGGATTTTGATAAATAGAGTTTAGATTTTATATGGAAGTAAAAGAGCTCTTGAATAACCAAGGCAACTTTAAAAAAGAAAAAAGCACAGAGATAGAAATATTCTACTAGAAAATGAGATATTTGAAAGATAGTAATTAAAATGATAAGGTTTAAGTGCCAAACAGGCAAATAGACCAATGGAAAGAATGAAAAGTCCCAAGATAAAACCATGTGTTTATGAGAAATGAGTATATGAAAGGGACAGCATAGCACATGTGTAATAAAAGGATAGACTAGTTGGAAAATACTTTGGAAGAGGTGGGCTCATTCTATAGGGAAAAACAAAGTTGAATCTCTCGACTCATTTAAAAACTCAAAATGGATTAAATTTTGAAATGTGAAAGTAAAACTCTAAAGGTAATAGAAGAAAATGTAGGGTGATATCTATTTTCCCATGGGTGGTAGGAAATTCTTAAATGAAGCCTCAAATCTCAAGCCATCAAGAGATAAAGTGATGAATTCTATAACAATCTGAAATGAAAGATTTGGATTCAATTAAGGGCACAGTAACAGGGGGCTGGTGACAGTCTAGAAGATATTTGCAATGCCCAAACCCTTGAAGATATTAACATCCAGAATGCACAGGGAATTAATGCAAGTAAGCAAGAAAAAGATGGAAAAAAACGGACAAAAGGTATGCATAAGCAATTCACAGAAGGGGCTCCTGAGTGGCTAATCATATGAAGAGTTAGATGTTCAACCCGACCAGCTCAGACCAAAGCACAGTAGAGCACCCAGGGGACTGGCAAAGACGAACAAGTCAGAAACACCCAGTGCTGGCAAGAACGAGCTGAAACAAAACCTTTGCACTGCTGGAAATGTTCACAGTTTACAGAAAGTAAACTGCTCTAGATTTTCGAAAGAGCAATCTGGCAATTTTTTTTTTAAGAGAGTTTATTGAGAAATGAGAGAAAAGAACAGAAGTACACACCCAAGACGTGGATGTGGACTCCTCCAGGCCAAGAGGAACCAGGCAATTTTTATTATTTTTTTAAGATTTATTTTATTTATTCCTGCCCACCAGCTTGGGCTCACAGTCTGCTCTCTGTGTCCACTTGCTGTGCATTCTTCTGTGTCTGTTTGTCTTCTCTTCTGTCTTCTCTTTAGGAGGCACCGGGAACTGATCCTGAGACCTTCCGACATGGGAGAGGCACTCAATCGCTTGAGCCACCTCAGCTCCCTGGTTTGTTGTGTCTCTCATTGTCTTTTTCCTCTGTGTCTCTTTTTTTTGTTGCGTCATTTTGTTGCATCAGCTGTCTGTGCGTGCTGCCAGCTCTCCGTGTGGGCCCGCTTTTTGCCTTCACCAGGAGGCCCCAGGAATTGAACCCGGGACCTCCCATATGGTAGATGGTAGCCTAATTGCTTGAGCCACATCTGCTTCCCGAGCTGAGATGATGTTTGCATAATCTTAGGACTCAGCAATCTCCCTCCTGGGTACATATCTAAGATACAGAAACTGTAACTCTCTCCTTACAGTTTCTTTAACCAGCACTGAATAGAGTGTAAGTACAGTAAACTTACCAGGATGTTTATGAAAGTGTTTTTGGAGGCAACCTGATAATACATTCTGAAGTATATGGATAAGTATATTTGGTACGTGCTTTTTTTTTTTTTTTTTTTTTTTTTTTTAAGGTACTGGGGCTGGGGATTGAAACTGGGACCTCCTATGTGGGAAGCTGGAGCTCAACCACTGAGCTACATTGGCTTCCCTGAGTTGATTTTGTTTGTTTGTTTTGCTTGTTGTTTGCTTTTGTTTTTTCAGGAGGCATCAGGAACCACACTTGGGACCTCCCATGTGGGAAGTAGGCACTCAAGTGCTTGAGCCACATCCACTCCCCTGGTATGTGCTTTTGATGGGATAGTATGTAGCAGACAAAAGTATTAAACTTAGTTTATAGGTAGCATATGGATAACTCTCAAAAACATGTTGGAGAACAGATATTTGCACACTAGTGTTCAGGGCAGCATTATTCACAACTGCCAAAAGATGGAAGCAAACCAAGTATCCATAAACCAATGAATGGATAAACAAAACTGGTATATAGATACAACAGAATAGTTTTCAGCCTTGAAAAGAAACAAAGTTCTGATATATGTGACAATATGGATGAACTTTGAAGTCATCATGTTGTGTGAAATAGGCCAAACACAAAATGACAAATATTATATAATTCACTGATAAAAAATAATTAGAATAAGCAAATTCATAGAGTCAGAAACTAGAATATAGGTTAACAGGCACCAGGGTAGAAGTAGGGAATGAGGATTTAATGCCTAATGGGTACAGAATTTCTGTTTAGGGTGGTGGAAAAGTTTTGATAATGGATGGTGGCGATGGCAGTACAACATTGTGTATGTAACTAACACCACTGAATTATATATCTAAATGTAGTTAAAAGGAGAAATTTTAGGTGGTATATATGTTACTAGAATAAAAATTTAAAAAAATAAAAAAACAACTGTAGGACTGTAAAAAAAAAGTTGGTGGATCTGGGTATCTGGGTTGGGAGGGCATGTTGGAGTTCTCTGTATGAATTTTGTATTATTTTTTGAACTGTCCAGTGAGTTTGAAATTATTTCAAAATAAAAAGTTTAAAAAAACACAAAAACCATAATATTGAAGAATTAAAGTAGGGAATTAAATAATATTTATAACACAATATTCTTTATGTAATTGTAAAACAGATATAAAAAATAAGACAGTGGGGGAACATATAGAAGAAATTGTCACTGTACATATAAGATAACAAATCTTACAGTGATAAAAGACACAATGAAAAAATTTATTATTATTTTATTTTTCATTTTTGTATTTTGTTATTTTTAATTATTTTATTTTCTTACTATTTTTATTTGTTTATTTTTTTGGTTTTGTTTTTGGGGAAGTTTTGGATCACAGAAGGGTCACAACTGTGGCAGGGGAGAATCACTGGTATGGGGTGTTGGTGATGGGGGAATGTGTGGGGAAGGGAGGGGTGCACCTGGGGCATGCCTCTATGGCATATGAATATGTTCAAGGGGTCATTGGGTGTTGTCTCGGTGGGTGAAGACCCACACAATAACCAAAAGAATATTGAATTCTCATCCTAGGGAGTCTTGCTACATTCTCTCATAAAATGGCAAGAATCCACTGAGTACATGGGCAATGCCTAGCAAAGGAAGACAGACCATTATGCCAGGCCCTTGATATTGATGGTTGTACTTATGAACCTTTCCTAGTGAAATTAAACTTAGCCTAGTATTATATATTGCCTAAGAGTTACCTCTTGAAAGCCTCCTTGTTGCTAAAATGTGGCCTATCTCTAAGCCAAACTCAGCATATAAACACTTTACCTTCCCTGCCGGTGTGGGACATGACTCCTGAGGATGAGCCTCCCTGGCACTGAGGGATTATTATCAAGCACTGGCTAGCAATGAATCTGGAAAAAGACCTTGACCAAAAGGGAGAAATATTAAATACAAATGAGTATTTATGGCTCAGAGACTTAAAGTGAGTCGGGAGGTTATTCCAGAGGTTACGCTTATGCAGGATCTCATTTACTTCCACAGTAAACAGAACCTCAAACAATGGGGATCCTGAGGGCTCTAGAGACATCATAGGTAGGGCAGACAATCTCAGGAATATGGTACCCTGTCAATGGGCATTACTTTGGAATATATGCTCCTCAACATAACAGACTTAGACTTATTTATAATTTCCCTACACATGGCTCTTCTGCCCCTTTTATTTGAAGCTATAATTGGCAGTATACTTGTTAAATATATGTCCCAGAGAACCATCTCTTAGGTCTGTTCATATGCCATTTGAGCCCTTAATCTCAGCAGAGTTGCAATACCTACTCACCAGTTCATTGGACTCACCCAGGACAATAAAGGGATGATGATGGACAATGCCCATCCCAGGTAGCAGAGAGTGTCTGCAACTTCAAGCAATATAGTTCCATCCATCTGCCCCTTGGGATCTAAGCCCCCTCTCAATCAGAGACAAGGTGGGCAGCACCATCCCAAAACCTTCAAGATTGAAAAATGAACAAACATAATTGGGGAAAGCAACTATAGACTAAAGTAGACTTATTATTATTTTTTTTTAACATTTTTTAAACTTTATTTTGTACATTTAATAATTGAAAATATAAACAATTAAAAACTAAAAAGTAAACACAGATGAATAAATATATACATTTCTCAATTAAATGTAATGGATACATATAAAAAAAAATTTTTTTGAATCAAACAATATATTACACAATATATTTGGTTCATAGTAATGCATTTATACAGTATTTGTCCTTTTGTGCCTGGCTTGCTTCACTCAACATAATGTCCTCCAGGTTCATCCATGTTGCCATATGCTTTATGACTTCATTACTTCTTACAGCTGCATAATATTCCATCGTGTGAATAGACCACAGTTTGTTTATCCATTCATCTGTTGATGGACACTTGGGTTGTTTCCAACTTTTGGCAATGGTGAATAATGTGGCTATGAACATGAGTGTGCAGATGTCTGTTTGTGTTACTGCTCTCAGTTCTTCTGGGTATATACCCAGTAGTGGTATTGCAGGGTCACATGGCAAGTCTATATTCAACTTCTTTAGGAACTGCCAAACAGTCCTCCATAGTGGTTGTACCATCCTACATTCCCACCAACAATGAAGAAGTGTTCCTATCTCTCCACATTCTCTCCAACACTTGTAGTTCTGTCTTTTTAATAGTGGCCATTCTGATAGGTGTGAAATGATATCTCATTGTAGTTTTGATTTGCATTTCCCTAATCATGAGTGATGTTGAGCATTTCTTCATGTGTTTTTTTGCCATTTGTATTTCTTCTTCGGAGAAATGTCTATTCAAGTCTTCGGAGCATTTTTTAACTGGGTCATTTGTCTTTTTATTGTTGAGTTGTAACATCTCTTTATATATCCTGGATATTAAACCCTTATCAGATATGTGATTTCCAAATATTTTTTCCCATTGAGTTGGCTGCCTTTTCACCCTTCTGACAAAGTCCTGTGAGGTGCAAAGGTGTTTAATTTTTGAGGAGGTCCCATTTATCTACTTTTTCTTTTGTTGCACGTGCTTTGGGTGTAAGGTCCAAGAAACCACCACCTACTAGAAGGTCCTGAAGATGTTTCCCTACATTTTCTTCTAGTAGTTTTATGGTCCTGGCTTTTATATTTACATCTTTGATCTATTTTGAGTTGATTCTTGTATAGGGGGTGAGTTAGGGGTCCTCTTTCATTCTTTTGGTTATAGATATCCAGTTCTCCCAACACCATTTGTTGAAGAGACTGTTTTTTCCCATTAGCGTGGGCTTGGTAGGTTTGTCAAAAATCAGTGGACTGTATAGGTGAGGGTATATTTCTGGATTCTCAATTCTATTCCACTGATCGATGTGTCTATCTTTATGCCAGTACCATGCTGTTTTGACCACTGTAGCTTTGTAATATGTTTCAAGGTCAGGCAGTGAAATTCCTCCCATATTGCTCTTCTTTTTTAGAATACTTTTGGCTATTCAGGTGCACTTACCCTTCTGGATGAATTTGGTAATTGCCTTCTCTAATTCTGTAAAGTAAGCTGTTGGGATTTTGATTGGTATTGCATTGAATCTATAAGTCAGTTTGGGCAAGTTTGACATCTTCATGATATTTATTCTTCCAATCCATGAACATGGAATGTCTTTCCATTTGTTTAGGTCTTTTAAAATTTCTTTTAGCATTGTTTTGTAGTTTTCTGCATATAGGTCCTGTACTTCTTTGGTTAAATTAACTCCTAGCTATTTGAGTCTTTTTGTTGCTATTGAAAATGGAATTTTCCTCCTGATTTCCTCCTCAGATTGTTCAGTACTAGTGTACAAAAACATTACTGATTTTTGCGTGTTGATCTTGTATCCTGCCACTTTGCTGAGCTCATTTATTAGTTCAAGTAGCTTTGTTGTGGATACTTCAGGATTTTCTAAATACAGGATCATGTCATCCGCAAACAGTCAGAGTTTTACTTCCTCTTTTCCTATTTGGACGCCTTTAATTTTTTTATCTTGTCTAATTGCCCTAACTAGAATTTCTAGTATAATGTTGAATAACAATGGTGACAGTGGGCATCCTTGTCTTGTTCCCTATCTTAGGGGGAAAGCTTTCAACCTTTCCCCATTGAGTATGATGTTGGCTGTGGGTTTTTCATATATGCCTTTTATCATATTGAGGAATTTTCCTTTTATTCGTATCTTTTGAAGTATTTTTATCAAAAAAGGATGTTGGATTTTGTCAAATGCTTTTTCTTCATCTATTGAGATGATCATGTGTTTTTTTTTCCTTCAGTTTGTTAATGTGGTGTATTACATTGATTGATTTTCTTATGTTGAACCATCCTTGCATATCAGGAATAAATCCCACTTGGTCATGATGTATAAGTCTTTTGATATGCTGTTGGATTCGATTTGCAAGTATTTTGTTGAGAATTTTTGCATCTATGTTCATTAGAAAGATTGGTCTGTAATTTTCTTTTCTTGTGAAATCTTTATCTGGCTTTGGTATCAGGGTGATGTTGGCTTCATAAAATGTGTTGGATAATTTTCTGTCCTCTTCAATTTTTTTGGAAGAGTTTAAACAGGATTGGTGTTAATTCTTTTAGAAATGCTTGGTGGAATTCACCTGTGAAGCCATCTGGTCCTGGACTTTTCTTTGCTGGGAGATTTTTGATGACAGATTCAATCTCCTTAATTGTGATTCGTTTGTTAAGTTCTTGTACTTCTTGTTGTGTCAGTGTAAGTTGGTTATGTGTTTCTAGAAATTTGTCCATTTCATCCAGGTTGCCTAGTTTGTTGGCATATAGCTCCTCATAATATCCTCTTATGATTCTTTTTATTTCTGTGAGGTCATTTGTAATTTCCCCCCTCTCATTTCTGATTGTATTTATTTACATCTTCTCTCTTTTTTTCTTTGTTAGTCTAGCGAGGGGTTTTTCAATTTTATTGATCTTCTCAAAGAACCAGCTTTTGTTTTTGTTGATTTTCTCTATTGTTTTTCTGTTCTTATTTTCATTTATTTCTGCTCTAATCTTTATTATTTCTTTCCTTCTGCTTGCTTTGGGATTGGTTTGCACTTCTTTTTCTAGTTTCTCAAGTTGTTCAGTTAAATCTTTGAGTTTAGCTCTTTCTTGTTTTTTAATATAGGCATTTAGGGCTATAAATTTCCCTCTCAAGACTGCTTTCGTTGTATCCCATAAGTTTTGATATGATGTGTTCTCATTTTCATTTGTCTCAATATATGTTCTGATTTCACTTGCAATTTCTTCTTTGACCCACCGAATATTTAGGAGTGTGTTGTTCAGTCTCAGTAGACTTATTATTATTCTAGCAATGGAAGGACTTGTAACACTGATATAAAGACATTGGCCACCAGAGTTTCTGAGGGGAGGGATAGGGAAGAATAGGTACAACATGGGGGCATTTTTGGGACATTGGAATTGTCCTGCATGACATTGCAATAATGGATACAGGCCATTATGTTTTTTGTCAAAACCTATAAAATTGTGTGGGGCAAAGTGTAAAGTATAATGTAAACTATAGTCCTTGGTTAGTACAATGCTTCAATATGTGTTCATCAATTGTAACAAATGGACCACACTAATAAAAGATGTTGTTAATGTGGGAAAGTGTGGGAGGGGGAGGGATTGGGGTATATGGGAATCCTCTATATTTTTGATGTAACATTTATGTAATCTAAAGCTTCTTTAAAAAAAAAATAGACACAGACTTTTTATTAGAAGCACATTTATTTAAATAAACATATGAAAGTTGGATTGGGAAGGACATACATTAAATACAGCAGAGTGGTAGTTAGAGAAGAAAGGGAAGTAGGAATCAGGGATGGAAGATAAAACAGAGAAAATAAAATGAAGAGGGGGAAGCAGATGTGGCTCGAGTGATTGGGCTCCTGGCTACAATGTAGGAGGTCCAGGGTTCGGCTCCTGGGACCTCCTGGTGAGCTGGTCCCTGGCGGAAAGCTGGCCCATGCAGAGTGCTGGCCTACATGGTGTGCTGTCCTGTGCAGGAGTGCTGGCCTGCTAGGAGAGGTGGTGGAGCAAGATGATGCAACAAAAGGAGACAAAGAAGAGAGACAATAAGAGACACAGAGGACCAGGAAGCTGAGGTGTCGCAAGAGATTGAGCAGCCTCTCTCCACTCCGGAAGTTCCCAGGATCGGTTCCTGATGTCTCCTAAAGAGGGGACAAGCAGACAGAGAAGAACACACAGAGAAAAGACAGCAAGTGCTAAAACAACAAGGGGGTGGGGAGAAATAAATAAATAAAATCTTTAAGGAAAAAAAAAAATGAAGAGGGACCTTGCACAAACTAAGGAGAATATACTGTGAATTGAGGAGAACAGACACTCCAGTTCTGCAAAAGAGCTTGAGAGAAGAGAAATCAGCATTGGTTTGGGCAGACTCAAAAGACTTTTCAGTGAAGAGGTAGGATGTGATTGGGTTATGAATAAAGCAGTTAGTATGTAAAGGTGGACATAAATCACTTTCAGTATTTCCAGAAAAAAATTCCACTGAGAGTGAAATTAGAAAGACTCAAAATATAACAGAAAATCCTATCATATGAAATATTTGAATTTCAGTATTATTGTGTATATTTTCTTTTCTCATCAATATCATTTTTTAAACTTGAAATCATTAAAAGTGGCTATTACCATGAAGCAAAATAAAATGACAGTGCTTACTTTTAATAACTTTTCATGTGTGTGAGATATGTTTGTGTTGATTATGAAAAATAAAAGTACAGAGTTTTTAATTAAAAAAACAAAAAAAAAATAATAAAAAAAGTACAGAGTTTTATACATCTACAACATTGATTTTGTTTTTGAGGTGCTTATTTTAAACAAACTGTTATGCATTACAATCGAGTCCTTGTGTTGTTAGTGGGAAATTATGAAATCATTTTGATTCAAAAAAGATAAAAAATTTAATGGTTTAAAAGCTCTCCTCTTGGCTTTTTTCAAGACACAAAAGGGGTTGCCAGGTGAGTAAAGTGAGATGACAGAATTAAGGAAAATATTATGTTTACAGGTAGCAATATTGGGTCTAGGCTGGCAAGAATAAATTCAACAGAGATAAATGTTAGCTCCAGCATTTAGGTGCAATAAAATCAATTGCCCAATCAGAGAATGGGCAATAGTCAATGTGGACAGAATCTGGGGTATTACATTGACTGCAGGCTTAACTTGAACCTATGGTATAATGTGTCTGTTAAAAAAGTTAGCCAATGGGAAGTGGCTGTGGCTCAATCAGTAGGGCTCCCGTTTACCATATGGGAGGCCCCAGGTTCGGTTCCCGGGGCCTCCTGGTGAAGGCAAGCCTGCCCGCACGGCGTGGTTAGCTGACCCAGCGAGCACAAGCAGCAAGGGGGGGGGATAAATGAATAAATAAATAAAATCTTAAAAAAAAAAAAAAGTTAGCCAATGTTTTGACTTCATTACTAGAAGCACGGAGTACAAATCACATTTATACTATACTCTAAGCTGATCAGATGCCATCTGGATCAGTGTGTCTGTGTTAGAATTTATAAATTTTGTTCTTAAAAAAAGAATAGAGTTATGGTTTTTGCAAAATGATTACATGTTTATTTTATTTTATTTTTTTTTTAAAGATTTTATTTATTTATTCATTTATCCCCCCCTTGCTGCTTGTGCTCGCTGGGTCAGCTAACCACGCCGTGCAGGCGGGCTTGCCTTCACCAGGAGGCCCCGGGAACCGAACCCGGGGCCTCCCATATGGTAAACGGGAGCCCTACTGATTGAGCCACAGCCGCTTCCCTGATTACATGTTTAAAAGTTATACAAATGGCCAATAACACATGAAAAGATGCTCAACATCATTAGCTATTAAGGAAATGTAAATCAAAACTATAGTGAGAGGGGAGTGGATGTAGCTCAAGCAGTTGAGCACCTGCTTCCCACATGGGAGGTCGCAGGTTCAGTTCCTGGTGCCTCCTTAAAAATAAACAAACAAAAAACCAAACAAACAGGCAAACAAATGGAAAAACCAAGTCAGGGAAGCTGATGTGGCTCAGTGGTTGAGTCCCAAGCTTCCTACATATGAGGGCTTGGATTCAATCCCTGTCCCCACCTGCCCCGTACGGCAAAAAAAAGAAACCAAAACATAATGAAATACCACTTCACACCCTGAATTAGTCAGCCAAAGGGGTGCTGATGCAAAATACCAGAAATCTGTTGGCTTTTATAAAGCCTAAGTTACTTCCCTTACCAAAGTCTGTTGCCACATGTTGGAGCAAGATGGCTGCTGACATCTACAAGGGTTCAGCCTTCCTCTTCCTCTTAAGTCTCCGTGGTCCCAGCTTCTTCCAATATCAGCTGTAGGCTGGGATAAGTGTCATCTCTCTCCCTGGGCTCCATTCTCCCCAGGCTCAGCTGCTCTGCTCTCTCCCATGTGCTTACTTTCCAGGCTCCAGCTCAAAACTCCAATCTCCCTTCTCTGCAGTGCAGTTTCCCTGTGAGTCCCCACCCACCAAGGGGGCAGGGACTCAATGTCCTACTGACGTGGCCCAATCAAAGCTTTAATCATTGTTTAATCATGTAAAAGTAAAACCTCTGAATCCAATATGATCTAATATACCCAGAAGAGTAGACCAGTTTACAAACATAATCCAATATCTATTTTTGGAATTCATAAACAATGTCAAACTGCTACACATCCCTTTGATTAGCTAATAATAAAAAAGACAATAACAAGTGTTGGAAAGGATGTGGAGAAATTGAAACCTTCAAGCATTGGTGGTGGCAATGTAAAATGGTGCAACCACTTTGGAAAAAAAGTTCAACAGGTTCTTTAAAAAATTAAATATGGATTTATCATGTGATTCAGCAATTCTACTCTTAGGTATCTAAACAAGAGAAATGAAAATATATGATAAACCTATTTCTAGATGTTCATAACAGCATTAATCACAAATCCCAAAAGTGGAAACAGCCCAAATGTCCATGAACTGATAAATGGATACATAAAATGTGGCATATATCCATAAAATGGAATAGTATCTGACTGTAAAAAGAACAAAGTACTGATACACGCCATAGGATGGATGAACCTCAAAAACATTGTGTTCAGTGATAGAAGTCAGACACAAAAGAATACATATTGAAAGATCCCATTTATATTAAAAAAACCTAACATAGAAAAATATATGGAGACAAAGTGGATTAGTGTTTGCCTTGGGCTGGAAGTAAGACTAGGGAGTGACTGTAAATGGCCATGAGGTTTCTCTTTAGGGTGATGGAAATATTCTAACATTAGATTGTGGTGATGGTCGTACAACTCTGTAAATATACTAAAATAATTGAAGAGTGCATTGAAATGAGTGAACTTTATGATATATAAATTTATCAATAAAGTTATTTTAAAAAACAAGATTATATGTTTATTAAAAAAAAAAAAACTCAAGCAATATAAAAAGTAAAGAGAAGAAAACAAAAACTAATAACAAAGAAACAAATGAAAATGTCCCAAATCCTACTAACCAGAAATAACTTTGGTCAACATTTGGGGAATATCATTCTAGATATCTTTTTTATGTTTGTTGATAGCCAGAAGGAGAAATGGATACATAAAGGGAGAAAAGTTTGCAAAATATTATTACTCTATTTATTAGTCAGCCAAAGGGGTGCTGAGGCAAAGTACCAGAAATCTGTTGGCTTTTATAAAGGGTACTTATTTGGGGTAGAAGCTTACAGTTACAAGGCCCTAAAGAGTCCAACTCAAGGTACCATAAGAGGTACTTCACCAAATGTCTGTTGCCACATGTTGAAGCAAGATGGCTGCTGATATCTGTGAGGGTTCAGCTTTCCTCTTTCCTCTTAAGGCTCTGTGGTCCCGGCTTCTTCTGATCTCAGCACAGGCTGGAGGGCTTGTTTCTTTCTGGGCTCAGCTGCTCTGTTCTCTTCACAAGGTCATCTGTAAACTATGAGGCAAATGGTTCATCTGTCTTCCCAGGGCTGCAGGATCAAAGCTGACAAAGTTCTCTCTTCTGGCATCTATGGAGCTCTCTATTTCAGTATATCTTCTCCTGCATGAGTGTCCATTATATATGCCCAAGGGGGCAGGGACTCAACCCTGCATGCCCTAATGATGTGGTCAAATCAAAGCCCTAATCTTGATTTAATCAAGTAAAAGTGGGAGGTGGATGTAGCTCAAGCAATTGGGCTCCCGCCTACCACATGGGAGATCCTGGGCTCAGTTCCTGGTGCCTCCTAGAGTAGATGAGCAAGACAACAAGCTTGTGCGATGGGCTGGTGTGACAGGCTGGCATGGCAAGCTGACGCAACAAGATGACACAACGAGGAGACACAAAGAGGAAACACGATGAGAAACACAACAAAGCAGAGAGTGGAGATGGCTCAGACAATTGAGTGCCTCTCTCCCACATGGGCGTTCCCAGGTTCAGTTCCTGGTGCCTCCTAAAGAGAAGACGAATGGACACAGAGAGCAGACAATGAGCACAGAACAATGGTGGGGGAGGGGGAATAAATAAACAAAATAAATCTTTTAAAAAATAGAGGCATCAAATTAATATTTTTAAAAAAGTAAATGTAAAGCCTTTGCATTTAAATCAACCAAAGGGGATCATGTCCAGAGGAGGAGACTAGCTTACAAACATAATCAATATCTCTTTTTGGAATCCATAAGTAATATCAAACTACCATGCTCTATATGTGCTATTGTTTTCTATTAAAGTATTAAATCAGATTTTACTTGAATTTAGCAGAATATATGCTATATTATTAAGAGAGGACTAAGAAAGGAGGCTACTGAATTAGACTATTTAGGT
Organism: Tolypeutes matacus; assembly: GCA_026826555.1. NCBI lineage: Eukaryota > Metazoa > Chordata > Mammalia > Cingulata > Chlamyphoridae > Tolypeutes > Tolypeutes matacus. The sequence continues at coordinate 14,731,026 of JAKSZT010001178.1, forward strand.
TCATATTCTGGCCATCTGCTAACTATGACTCTTGCAAGTTTTTTAACTTCCCCATGCCTCAGTCTCCTCCATTCCAGATAATGCAGGTAATGACATCTATCTCACAGGTTTGTGGTAAGGATTCATGAAACAACTCATGTAAAGAGCTTGGCATAATGCTTGGCACAGAGTGAGCATGTAACAAATAGTAGTTATTGATATTACAGTGATTATTATCCCAATATCTTTAGAGCATGCAGACAAGGAAAGCCAGGATGATGAATCCAAAGCCATGTAATTCAAGGAATGGTTGATGGTCACTGGAATGGTTCATCTGGAGGAAGGATAAGGGCAAATAGCATGACTTTATATTTGAAGGTCAAAAGTAGAGCCAAAAGATATACCATGGAATCAGCAACCATAAGAAAGTTGGAGTGCTGTGGTGGGTTGAATAATGCACCCCCCCCAAAGATGTTTATGTCCTAATCCCTGAGACCTGTGAAAATGTTACTTTACATGGCAAAAGGGACTTTGCAGATGTGACTAAGTTAAGGATTTTGATATGGGGAGTTGAACCTGGATTATCCAGTGTAGTCACAAGGTCCTTATAAGAGAGACGTGTGAGATTCAGAGACAGAGAAGGAGACATAATGATGAAAGCGAAGGTCAGAGAGAGAGAGAGAGAGAAAGAGAGAGAGAGAGATTTGAAAATATTACACCGCCGACCTTGAAAATGGAGGAAGAGGCCATGAAGCAAGGAATGAAAGCTGCCTCCAGAAGCTGGAAAAGACAAGGGAATGAATTCTCTCCTAAAGCCTCCAAAAAAATGCAGCTCTGCCAAGACTTTGATTTGGGGACTGCTGACCTTGAAAACTGCACAATAATAAAACTGTGTTGTTTAAGCCACTAAATTTGTGGTGATTTGCTTACAGAGGCAATAGGAAACTAATACAAGAGGCTATATTAATATAGGATAAAATATTAATAAAAATGTTACTAGAGATAAAGAGGAACTTTTTATCATGATAAAAGGGCCAATCTGTCAGTAAGATATAACAATCATAAACATATATGCACCTAAAAACAGAGTCCAAAATACATGAAGAAAAACAGAGAGAATTAAAGGGAAAAATAGATAACTCAACAATAATATTTGGAGACTTCAATATTGCACTTTGAATAATGGATAGGACAACTAGACAGAAGATCAACAAGGAAATAGACTCTATAACCACCTAGACCAAACAGACATCTATAGAACTCTCCATCCAACAACAGCAGAACACGTTCTTCTCAAGTGCACATGGCTCTTTCTCTAGTATATACTATACTCTAGGCCATAAAACTACCTAAGTAAATCATCCAAAGTATGTTCTCCAACCACAATGGAATAAAACTAGAAACCAAAAACAGGAAGAAATTTGAGAAACTCATAAATACATGGAAATTAAACAACACACTACTAAATGACCAATGGGACAAAGAAAATACAAGAGAAATGAGAAGAAACTTTAAGTTGAATGAAAATGAAAACACAACATACCAAAAGTTATGGATGCAACTAAAGCAGAACTTTGTTTTATAGCTGTAAAAAGTCTATATTAAAAAAAAAAAAAGATAATGTCATTCAGTTATCTAATTTTTCACCTTAAAAAACAAGAAAAAATAGAAGAGGAGGGAATACTTCCCAAATAATTCTATGCATTCAGGATTACTTTGATACCAATACCAGACAATGACATTACCAAAAAAAAAAAAAAAAAAAAAAAAAAAAAGATAATAATAAAGAAAAGAAAAGTACAAATATCTCTTATAAAATAGAAGCACAAACCATCAACAAACTACTAGCAAACCCGACTCAGCTACCTAAAAAGGATTATACATCATGACCAAGTGGGATCTATCCCTGGAATGTAAGCTTAACATGAAAATTAATTCATCTAATATAGAATAAATGACAAATAATTAATAGAATAAATTATTAATAGAGTAAATGACAAAAGCCACACTATCATCTCAATAGATGAAAAAAAAAAAAGCATTGACAAAATATAGCTTTCATGACAAAACATTCAAACAACCAGTAAAAGAAAGGAACTTCCTCAACCTGAAAAAGGGAGTTTATGAAAAACCCAGAACTAACAGTATATTTAATAATGAAAGATGGAATGTTTTCCTCCTAATACCAGGAACAAGACAAGAATGTCTGCTTATTTTACTTCTTTTCAATATTGTACAGGAGGTTCAAGCCAGGACAATTAGGCAAGAAAAAAAATAAAAGAAAGAAAGAAGTTCCAGAATGGAAAAGAAAGAAGTAAAACTAGTTTTATTTGTAGATGTCATGATCCTGTACATAGAAAATCCTAAGAAATCCACAACAATACTTATGGTGGAAGTTATAAATTTATGTGGGAAGCCGGTGAGTAACCATTGAGCCACATGGGCTTCCCTGAGTTGGTTTTATCATTTGTTTTGTTTGCTGTTTGTCTTTTTTTAGGAGGCACTGGGAACCAAACCTGGGTCCTCCCATGTGGGAGGCCGGTGCTCAACTGCTTGAGCCACATCCTTTCCCTATAAACTTACTTTAATTCAGTTCACTTAAGAAAGAACTTTCCAGCAACAAGACCTGTTTGAAAAAGGAATGGACTACCTTTGAAGTAGCGAGCTCTGTATGTTAAGAAGTAATTCATGATGGATGGGGTAACCAGTCAAAACAGCAAACAACTGGGATTCCTCCCCTGACATTAGCAAAGGGGCAGAATAACTAAGGGTTCAAAAAGCAAGTGTGGAAGCTAAATTGGCCCTTTTTCCTTTCCGCTGTTCTAGCTCTGCTCTTGCCCTGTTCTGTTATTTTCTGCCATTTTTCTCCTCTCATTTTCTTAATAAACTACTGGCCTAACTGGACAAAAAGCAAAAGTAATTCAAGTGGAAGTTGATGACCATCTGTTAGGAATGCCATCTTCTCCTCCTTTTTTTTTTTTTTTTTTGGCAGATGCACACTGTCTTGGAGCTGGCTACACAGTCCCGCACACAAATCCATTCAAAGGTGTGGCTAGGATATCTCCAGCCTTATCCAGGGTTCCAGAAGCTCAGTCTCACTAGGGGATTCTGGGAGATGGTGTACACTATGCCTTAGAGTTGTCCCAACTACAGGAAGAGGAAGCTGGGGTATTTGTCCATCAAACCCTGTCCATCGTAAGTTGAAGGCTTCTTCTGGGATCTTTGACGCTGGCAATTCCAGTGTGCCCTGTGTATGGGCCAAGTCTATAGCTGGGACCAGAACAAAGCCCTCCAGGCAGAAATTTGCAGGTGTTTAGATAAGCAGACTTTAGAGTAGATATTGAATGCCAGGGGTCAGATTCTGCTACTACACCCCCGTATCTAGCTATAAAACAGGTCTCTGCTCTGCATATCAGACCCACAAGGGCAGCTGGTCACTAGATTTCTCAACCTGTATCCATTTAATTCCACAAGGGGCAGGCTCTGTATTGGAAGATGGGAATCTGGTGGGGAGAGACCTGGTCTCTGTTGTGTAGGCTTTTACTCTCCAAAAATTTCTCAGTGTCAGCCTGCCCAACATGGAACCTATCACCACCTTGCCCAACCCATTACTCTTTCTGTATTTCCCGTCTGTGTGGATGGTTCCCTAAACCCCCGGCCCCCAAAACTTCCTTGACTTTTCTCAAAACCCCAACATCCAATGCATCACCAAGCTTGCCGCTGTCGCCTCCTTCCTCTCTGGACTTGTCTCAATCTCCTGTGTTTTAGAAATTGGGTAATTATTTAAATGAGAATGCAGCAAAGCAAGGAATGAGGCTTGGTGGCTGCCAAGCTGAGCTCTCTGGCTCAGTGATTGTAGTTCTCACATTTGTATTTTTTCCCCATCTCGTCTGGAAGCTTCTTGAGTGCAGAGACCTTACATTTTTACCTAAGCCCCTGGCTCTGAGCACAGGGCTGAGCACCAGTGGTCAACAGCATTTGCTTTGTGAGGTCTTGCCCTCAGCATGGCCGGCTCATCCATTAGGTACAGTAGGTGCAGTGTATTGGGCCCATGATATCTTCAGCGGCCCACAGAGATTTTAATTTCTTTTAAAATCAGAAGAAAAAACAGACCTCATCATCAAAATAAATATATAATAATTTCTATTCATCATTAAACCAATGCAGTTGTAAAATATAATTTCTGTCTGTCTGCCTTCCTTTCTTCTTCCCTCCCTCCCTCCCTTTCTCCTTCTCTCCCTCCCTCCCTCCCTCTTTCTTCTCTTTCTCTGTGCTTTCTCCCCCTCTGTCTCTTCCCCCTCCTTTCCATCCTTCCCTCCTCCCTCCTTCCTCCCTCCGTTCCTCCCTTTCTTCCTTCCTTCCTTCCCTCCTTCCCAGAAAGACAAGACTGCTTACAGCCAACAAAGGTCTTACTAATGTAGCCTGGCTCTTGGTTCAGCATCACCTTCTCATCACGAAGTCAGAAGCTTCTGGACTTGTCTGGGTCTCCACTATTGCTTGCTTTCATTTAGATTTGAAAGAAGAGTTCAGAGAACTGTGTATTCTGCCTTATCCTGCCTCCCCTTAAGATTCTAGGACAAAAATAGCCCCCCAGGCCTTTTGGACTGGTTGGACTAGAGATAAGTTTGAATTTAAGAGGCTCTAAATTTCAAACATGGAAGATAAGATAAAAAGGAATCCAGACAACCTACATTAATTCCATCACAATCAAACTTTTTTTTCAAGCAACTGGGGCTCTGACTTACGTGAAAAACAAAACTCGTTTTTTTAAACCTTTAGGGATATGACAAACAGCCTAGAATTAGCCTGCCACCACACCCCCCTCCCCAATCCCGTTCCTTCCCACGGTGTTAGAGATCTCTGTGAGTGCCAAGGTACTGGCTAAGCAAGGACAGCGCTGCTTTGCCTGTCCCCGGGCCATCTGTGGTACGATTGTATGATTCCTGGACTCCCTGCAAGTCGCAAGGCACAAGCCACAAGCATTTACCAAGCAAATCAGGTTAAAATGAACAAAGGCAAACTTGAAGGGGCTGATGCACAAGGGCATTGCTGGCCAAGGAGTATGCGCAATGTGAGGTGGGTAAGGGTGGGGTGGAGCAGGTTGGGGGGAGGTAGAAACTTGTTGCTAGGCAACCAGCCCCAGTGTCTTTGTGAATGTGGATGTAATTCTGATTGTAGCAGCAGCTGGCAGCCACCGCTTTCTTTTATCTCCTTCCTTCTCCACCCTTGCCCAGAACAGGGACCTGAACTATAGCTCTCAGAAAGGTCTTGGGAGGCTGGAGCTGGGACTCTGACTGGGGCTATTGTAAAAACATACTGTTCTAGTTGCTAAGCTGCTTAGGTAGATACTATAAAATGAGTTGGCTATTTTTTTTTTTTTTTTTTACCGGGAGGTACCGGGGATTGAACCCCGGTCTCTCCATATGGTAGACGGACGCCGAACCTCTTGAGCCACATCCGTTTCCCTGGCTATTTTTTTTAACTTTAATTATTTATTTTTAATTTATCCCCCCCCCATTCCCGATGGTTCTCTTTGTCTGTCTGCTCATTGTTTGTTTGCCTTTCTCCAGGAAGCATCGAGAACCGAACCTGGGACCTTCCACATGGGAGGTGAGTGCCCAACGGCCTGAGCCTCATCTGCTCCCCGCAGGCTGTAGTGTCTGCTGGCTTGTGGCATCTTTTTTTCTAGCTCCTTGCGGTGGTGTCTGCTCGTCTTCTTTAGGAGGCACCAGGACCTGAACCTGGGACCTCCCATGTAGTAGGTGGGTGCCCAACTGGTTAAGCCAGATCTACTCCCCTTGTTTCTTAACATTTTGGTGCTGGCTTTGTTTTTTGTTTTTGTTTTTTGGGTTGTTGTCTGTCTTTGTTTTTGGGTTTTTTTTTTTTTTTTTTTTGCCGTATAGAATTGTTTTGAGGATTAAATACATTAATAATACAAAGTGCTTAGAATAGTGCCTAGAAAACACTCAAAACATTTTAACCATTATTCAATACCACATGCAGCATGTCTAAGCACATCTGCAGAACAGATGAGTGGATGCAAGAGGAACTGATGTACATGAGTTCATTTTTTTAAAGGGCTTTCGATATTGGCTGAGAAGGACAGAGGAGGAGGTTGGTACTTTTGTGACTTAAGAGCAGTATGATTGAGCAAGGACTTTCCAGACTCTTCAATGAACTGTGTGACGTTGGTCCAGTTCTTGAAGTTCTTTAACCTCCAAGAGAACATTCTGTAAAATGGGTATAATAAACAGACCTACTGTCTTTGGTGGTGATGAGGATTGAATGAGGTACTTGTCAAGGACTTGGCATAATGCCTTGCCCAGAGAAAGCAATCTGGAGGTTGATATTATTTCTGGAAGCATAGACAAAGAAGAAAGAGCAGTGTGGCATCTGAAGGGCTTTGTCATTGGGGTGGGGGGTGGAGAGCTGTAGCACAAACAAAGCTGCTTTGCCCCAGGTGAACAAGAATGATGGAGAGGAGGAGAGGTAATCTTCCATTTGCAGGGTGAGTCATGCCAACTGGCCCCTTTGGGACCATGAGGGTTGAGGTTCTGGACATCAGGAGGCAGCCCTCCTGGTGCAGATATTGGAGTTCTCACAATTAGAATTGGGGTGCAGGGGTGGGAACTAAGCCTCCCAAACAGAGGATCTCAGTGAGGAGGACTTTGTAGGAGAAGTTGAGTGGTGCTGGGGTCTATGTGAGCAGAAGAGTCTAGAGTCATGAACTTTTCAAATGATGTCAACTACTAAGGCCCTGTGTGAAGTCTAAGGACATCTGGGTGACACATACTTAGTCAATGCTCTAAGAGTTAAGAGGAAGAAATCTCACTATTTAATAGACTAAGTGCTATTTTGTATAACATCAGGGATGAACTTGGACTTTATGAAAGACTAAAACACATTGAGAAGAAGGGACAAGGAAGTATTGATGGGGGAAGCCCAAGGAAAGGCCCAACAACTGGAGCAAATGATGAGCTTTACATATGGTTGGTTAGAGGTGGGTTTGTGGAAAACCTTGAATGATTAGCTAAAAAGTTAGAATTTTCTCTCAGAGACAATGGAATATGTTGAATATTTTTGAGCAGGAGAAGGTTAGCAAAGAAGTCAGGATTCAGAGAACTATGGGAAAAGTATGGTATCTGGTGCCGGAAGACCTATTTTGAATCTTAACTCATCCTTTCCAATTGGATGAGCCATTAACTTTCCTGAGACATAAGATGAGGATAATAGCATATCCTTCCAGGGTAGTGTTAGGATGCAATGTGTGAAAGTGCTCTGTAAACTGTTCTCTGCTGTGTCTACCTTCTTTTCTTTTTATTTCTGGTCTTGGTTTCATGAGGTACATCTTCCTCAGGGTTTCATGGCGTCTTATACATTGGCACCAGTTAGGCTATTGTCTGAGTAAACTAGATATTGCTACACAGACTATCTTGAACAATAAGGAACTTAATTGGCTTGTGTATTAGTCAGCCAAAGGGGTGCTGATGCAAAGTACCAGAAATCTGTTAGGTATTATGTAGGGTATTTATTGGGGGTAGAAGCTCACAGTTACCAGGCCATAAAGCGTAAGTTACTTCCCTCACCAAAGCTTGTGGCTCTGTGTTGGAGCAAGATGGCTGCCAACGTCTGTAAGTGTTCAGGCTTCCTCTTCCTCTTAGGGCTCCGTGGTCCCAGCTCCTTCCAATATCAGCTGTAGGCTGTGATAAGTATTGTCTCTCTCCTGGGGCTCATTTCTCTCCAGGCTCAGCTGCTCTACTCTCTCCGCAAGACCAGCTGTAGACTGTCAGGCTAATGGCTCCTCTCTCTTCCCGGGGCCTCTGCCGAGTCTAATGGAGACTTCTCTCCTTCTTTACGTATCTGCTTCTCTGTGTGTTTACTTCCTGGGGCTCCAATATCAAAGCACCAAACTCCTCCTCTGCCATGTCATTTTCTCTGTAAGTCCCCACCCACCAATGGGGTGGGACTCAATGTCCTACTGACGTGACCCAATCAAAAGCCCCAATCTTAATTTAATCAAGTAAAAGTGAAACTTCTGAGTCCAATACAATCTCAGATGCCCAGAGGAACAGACTGATTTTACAAACATAATCCACTATCTATTTCATAAACAATATCAAATTGCTACAGCTCTTATAGCCAGAAGTCTAGAAGTCATGCAGATTTCAGGCTTGGCTTCATCCAGGGGCTGCAGCTCCATTCCTCTGCAGAGCTCTTGACTCTACCCTCTTCTGTGTGTTGGCTTCATCCCCAAGCTGGTTGAAGAGGGCCTCAGCAACTCCAGGACTCATATCTGTGCACAGTAACTTCTAGGGGAAGAGAAAGAAGGTTACTTTTGGTAGCATTTCTTGAAAAATGAGAAAGATTTTCTCAGAAACTTCAACAAAACCTTTCTTTATACCTCATCTTCGCAAAGTGATCACATGCCTATTCTTGAACCAATCATTAATAAGCTAAGACAGGGAAGCAGCTGTGGCTCAATCAGTAGGGCTCCTGTTTACCATATGGGAGGCCCCGGGTTCGGTTCCCGGAGACTCCTGGTGAAGGCAAGCCCGCCCGCACGGCGTGGTTAGCTGACCCAGCGAGCACAAGCAGCAAGGGGGGGATGAATGAATAAATAAATAAAATCTTTAAAAAAAAAAAATAATAATAATAAGCTAAGACAGCTTATCTTTAGATCAGTGGTTCTCAACTGGGAGCAATTTTGCAGTAACCCCCTCCCATGGGACATCTGACAATATCTGGAGACATTTTTTATTGCCATGGCTGGGAGTGGGATGGGGTGGCTACTGGCATCTACTGGATAGAGGCCAGGGATGCTGCTAGACATCCTACAATGCACAGGAAATCCTCCCACAACAAGGAATTATCCAGTCCCAAATGGTCAATAGTGCTGTTTTAGACTAATCACTAATTGGCCTCAGTTTTGGAGCTGAGAGCACAGTTAGGGGCCATGAAGGATGGGTGAGGAGTGGCTGCCTGAACAGGGTATAAAATGCACTTAGGAAGGAGGATGGGGAATGGTGGGTCCTGAGCTGACAACCAACGTACACTGCATATTTGTTCTATCACAGTACTTACCTCACGTAGGCCATATTTCTCCCCTGTATTTGCTTTCTTTTTTTAAGATTTATTTTACTTTTATCCATTTTTAACCCCCCCACCTCCCCACCCCCCCCTGTTTTTGCTGTTTTTTGTGTCCATTCGCTGGGCAATTCTTTGTGTCTGTTTCCTGCCCTCTCTTCTCATCCTTCTCCTCCTGTCTTCACCGGCATTCGATCCTGGAAACCTCCGATGTGGGAGAGAGGCGTTCCGCCACTTAAGCCACCTTAGTTCCTGGTTTTTCGGCGCATCTCATCTTGGCTCTCCCTTTGTGTCATTGTCCTATTATGTCATCATCTTGCTGTGTGGGCCAGCCACACGGCCTGCTCACCTTTTGTATTTTTTCTTTATTTTATCGGGAGGTCCCAGGGATTGAACCCAGTTCCCTCCATATGGGAGATGGACGCCCAACCATTTGAGCCACATCCATTCCCCGTATTTGCTTTTTATTGCTGTGCAACAAATGGACCACAAACTTAGTGTCCTGAAACAACACAGATTTATCTCACAGTGTTGGTAGGTCAGAAACCTGGGTATGAGGTGGCTGGATTCTCTGCCCAGAGTCTCACGGGGCTGACATCAGGGGTTGGCTGGGATTGCGGTTCTCATCTGGGGTCCTCTTCCAAACTCATTCCTATTGTTGTCAGAATTCATATCCTTGTGGTGGTATGACTGGGGTCCCCATTCCCTTGCTGGCTGTCACCTGGGGGGGGGGGTTCTCCTAGAAGCCCTTTGCATTCCTTTCCACGTGGCCCCCTTGATCTTCAAGCCAGCAGTGGTGCATCAAATCCTTTTCAGGCCTTGAATCTTTGACTTGCTTTTCCACTATCAGCCTGGGAAAACTCTCTACATTCAAAAAGCTCCTATGATTAGGTCAGGCCCATCCAGATAATCTCCCTGTCTACTGATTTGGAACCTTAATGACATTGACGAAATCCCTTTACAACAGTACCTATATTAGTATTTGATTGAAAAACTGGGAGGTGTATGTGCACCAGGGCTGGGAACTTGGAAGGCCATCTTAGAATTCTGCCTATCCCATTACCCACATACCCATTCCCCAGGCCCTAACTTCAGGGTCTGTGTCCCGTGCATTTTCACATTCTTGGCTTCTAGCAGAGTACCTGGCCATATTCTCTTCCACAACAAATACTCTTTGAATGAATAAATAAATGAATAAAACAAACTTCCTTTTATTTATGTTTTGAGAGAATTAGTAGAGTGGTCACTCTAGGCAATATTAAAAGCAAAGAACTGTATAATCGTAGAGTTAGAAGGTAACTATGGTCTAAGAGACCCTATGGTCAACCATCCTAGCAGTCTACATATTTACAGTGTGGGTTCAGCAGATCAAGATCTCCAGAGGAAAAAAAAAAAAAAAGAGAAAGATCTCCCTGGTTCTGAGCACTCTGTTCTTCACAATGTAGACTACATTTTTTTTTTTTTCGTATTTGCATTTTTGGAAGGCCTGGCAAACTGCTGACTCATATTAAATTTGTGGCTCACTTAAAGCTTTCCTGCACAAACTGGTGTTGAGCCAGTTCTCTCCCATTTTATATTTGGGCAGAATTTTATGCTGCTTTCTACTCATTTCTATGTCAGAAGTTCTGGCCTTTCGTTTCAGCCTATTGTAGATCTTTGGGAATTCTGACCTCGTTATTCAACTTCTCGGCTCTCCTATCTACCTATATAATACCTGAAAATATAATATGTACATTTCTTTCTTTGTCCAAGTAGTTCATAAAACTGTTGAATGACACAAGGCCAAATCCAAAGCCCTGGGGCATGTTACTGCTACCCAGCTGACAACCATGAACATCAGCCCTCTTTGCATAAAATTTGCTCAACCTATGACGAAAGTCTTACTTTTATTTCTGCATCAAATTTACAAGCATATTATGAAAGACTTAATCAAATGTTTGGCTGAAGTGAGCTATATAGAATAGTATCATTCAGTGATACTACCAGGTATACAAAACACATCTTTTGCAATTAGGTACATCCGCATATCAGGAAATTTTCAAATTCTCAGATACGCCCTGCCCTGCCTTGAAGCACCTCATATTTTTCTTGTGCAGAGACATAAATATCCTTTAATATCCACATTTTATCAGTTTCCTTGCAATATTTTCTCAGTAACATGTGATTTTAGCAGTCTTTATGGGTTGATGTAAAAACTGGGAAGAATTTCCACTTCTTTGTCTTCAAAGTTTATGGGAATTTCCACTTGGAAGAAGAGATAGCTGTCCTGACTTGTCTGAGAATTAAAGGTTGGGCTGCAGTACAGCAGCAAATGATTTGACCCCTTGATGAAAGGAACCTGGTTATTCCCCATGTTTTTCTCCTAGATCAATTATTTAAACTTGTAGTTTCTTTTTTTTTTCTTTTTTATCTTTATATTTTTTATTTTTTTAGACTTGTGATTTCTTTAGCTCCTTTCTTTTTTTTAAAGATTTATTTATTTACCACACCCCTTGTAGTTTGAACTTGCTGTCTGCTCTCTGTGTCCATTTGCTGTGTGTTCTGTATGTCTGCTTGTCTTCTTTTTAGGAGGCACCAGGAACAGAACCTGGGACGTCCCATGTGAGAGAGAGGTGCTCAATTGTTTGAGCCACCTCGGCTCCCTGCTTTGTTGTGTCTCTTATTGGCTTTCCTCTTTGTGTCTCCTTGTTGTGTTATCTTGTTGCATCAGCTTGCTGTGCCTGCCCATCACGCCAGCTTGCTATCTTGCTTGTCTTCCCCAGGAGGTACTGGAAACTGAACCCAGGACCTCCCATATGGTAGGCAGGAGCTCAATCACTCGAGTCATGCCTGCTTCCTCTTTAGCTTCTTTTTTTTTTTTACCAGGAGGTCCCGGGGATCGAACCCAGGTCCCTCCATATGGGAGACGGACGCTCAACCATATGAGCCACATCCGTCCCCCATCTTTAGCTTCTTTTAAGCGTCATTCTTTTGGGAAATCAAAATTCCCTTGTTCACAGGAAAAGGTTGGGGATCTGTGAATTGCCCTTTCCTAAGAGTCTGTAGGCTTTTCTTTTGATGAAGGATTGTGTGTTCCAGGACCCCTAAATGGATCGTTGATGCTGTGGGAATAGGATTGGGAGTTTTCAAGTTCACAAGTTCTTAGCAGGTCTATGAACCTTGTGTCATCTCCTCCCATATCATACCAGGATTGGTCTGTGATGAATACACTGAAACAGAAGTGATAGTGTGCACTTCTGAGAGTAGGTTAGAAACATCATTGCAGTTTCCATCTGGTTGCTCCATCTCTTTCTTTGATCAGTTACACTAGGGAAGCCAGTTATCACATTGTGATTCACCTACTGAGAATGCCATGGAGTGAGGGACTGAGATCCCCCACCATGAGCCAATGGGGGACTGAGGCCTCTTGCCCACAGCTACATGAGGGAGCTTGAAAGTGGATCCTTCAGTCTTGGGCAAGCCTCCAGAGCAAGCCTGGCCACATCCGTGACTTCGCCCTCGTGAGAGACCTTGAGCCAGAAGCTAAGGCACTTCTGGATTCCTGATCCTCAGAAGCTGTATAAGATAACACATTTTTGATGTTTTGAACTGTTAAGTTTTGAGGTAATTTGTTATGCAGCAGCAGATAACTGATTCACTAGGAGATGCTGATTGGGATGGTTGGAATTCCTTAAGAGGAGTGAATAAAATGCTAAATTCTCAGAAACCAGTAAAAGACCAGTAAAAGACTAGTTGTTCTAGTGACAACCAGAACACTGCAGGTATTGTTGTCAAACTTGCATACACCTTTTACCACTTTTTTTTTAATGTAAAAAGTAATACTTGTTCTTTGTAAACACACACACACACAACATGTCAAATGAAAATTACCCTTCCTATCCTACTCTTTAGAAAAAACCACTGATATCAGTTTGGGTTTTATCCTTCCTGATATTCTTCTAGTCAAAAGATACACACTCACACACAATTATGAAAACTGATAATTGTGTGTGTACTATTCAGCAAATTTCTTTTTATCATTTAACAATATATCATAGCTTCCTTTCATTCCAATAGGCTTAGCTCCAATATAATTGTTCTAAAAGATACATGGTATTCCATAGTGTGGCTGTTCTATAATTTATTGAAATATTTCTTCATCTGTAATAATTCATAATATTTTATTAATTAATATATTTATTTACTATCACACACAAAGCCACAATAGACATCTTTTAGCACATGTACAAATATCTCTGTAGGATACGTTTCTAGAAGTGGGATTGAAAGTTAAAAATCATTTGTAGCAGAGGATTATGGGAAGATGGTAGAGTAGGAAGCTCCAGGAGTAATTAACAGCACTAAGGGAGGTTAGCCAGGGAAATAAGAAGACGAGCTACAACATGGCCGACAGACAACATGGCCTACAGACAACATGGCTGCAAGACCTCGATGAGATCTTGAATTTAATCTTGAGGTATCTTTCTGGGACCTTCTTTTGGCCCTGGATGTTCCAAACGGGCCTCACCATTGGCCCCCACCATTGGTGGGGTAACCAACAATAGTTGTGGCCCCTCCGCTTAGCATTAGCAAGGGGGAGGAGTAATTAACAGTTTAAAAGGTAACCACACAGCTCTGCCTAAAGGAGCCTGCACCAAATCTTGGTAGTATTTCCATCCTTCCTCCCCTTTCTCAGCAAGCTCTATTCTTTCCCCTATTAAAAAAAAAAAGAAAGAAAAAATTTTTTTCTTTTTACTGGCCTAACTAAACTGGCGCATTCTTAAATTCTTTTGTGCAACATACCCAAGAATCTAGAGGAATTCAATACTTGCCAGTTTTCAGCACTGAATTACATATTTGAATGTGGTTAAAAGGGGAATTTTTAGGTTGAATATATGTTACTAGAATAAACATTTTAAAAAAAATCCATTGAACTATACAACACAAACAGTTAACTCTATGTTAAACCATGGACTATAGTCAATAGTACAATTATAAAAATGTGCTTTCATCAATTGTAGCAAATGTACCACACCAATGTAAGGTGTTGATAATAGGGTGGTGTATGGGAATCCTGTATTTTATGCACAATTGTTATGTAAACCCACAATTTCTCTAATAAAGAAAAAGCATGTGTATTTAAATTTTTGATAGATAATTCCTAATTGCCCTTTCCAAATATTGTTCTTATTTCTTTTTCTATTAGCATATTCTCATATCCTAATACTAGATAGTAAATTTTTTAATGTTCTTCTAAGTTGATGGGCAAAAATGTGCAACTTGTTTCCATTTGTATATTCCTGATTTCTGATGAGAACTCTACAATCATTTCAATTGTTGTTCTCCTATTAGGAATATGTCGTTTTTCTCTGGTTGCTTTCAAGAGTTTTATTTCTCTTAGTATTTAGCAGTTTGGTTTTGGTGTGTCTGGGCATGAATATTTTGGGATTATCTTGTTTGGAGTTTGCTGAGCTTCTTGAATATGTAAACTTACGTCTTTGTTAAGTTCTAGCCATTATTACTTCAAGTATTTGTTATGCTGTGCACTCTTTCACCTCTTCTTCTGTGACTCCACTGACACCAATGTTAGACATTTTGGTATTGTTCTGCTGGTTCCTGAGGCTCTTTTATTTTATTTTATTTTTTATTTTTTAATTTTATTTTTTGTTGTAGTTTTGGTTTTTATTTTTTTATTTTTTTGAGGCTCTTTTAATCCTTTTTTTTTCCAGATTGGATTATTTTAATTAACCTATCCAGTAAGTTTTACATTTCAACTGTTAGAGAAACAGTTCTGATACTGTTTTTTACTCCAAAATTTACATTTGTATCTTCTTTATGTTTTCTATTTCTTTATTGAGATATTCTAGGTTTCTCCCATATTCTTGGAATATTTTCTAATAGCTGCTTTAAAAGTCTTTGTCAGATCATTCCAACATCTGCTTCATCTTAGTGTTGGCATCTGATGATTGTCCTTTCTATTCTTTTTTTTTTTTTTCTTCCTCAGGTCAGGCTGAAGGGAGGGGAGTGGTAGTGGGGGGGGGCGAGGAGAGGAGGATAATCTCTGACCAGGAGAGAAGTTGAGGTGGAAGTCTAAGGCCTTGGGGAGGTTGAGCCTGGAGAAGGGGAATATCCCAGATTTGGGGTGTGGACCCCAAGCTCAGACTGAGGGAAATCAAGCAGGGACAGGGAGAAGGCCCCGGGTTGGGTTGAGAGGAGAATCCCAGGAGGGGCTGAAAAGAGTGACACCGACAGATTCAGGCCCAAGCACCTCCTGTTGAAATGTCCTCCTCTTCCCAGGGTATGTCTGCTTATCTTCTCTTTAGGCGACACCAGGAACCAATCCTGGGACCTTCTGGAGTGGGAGAGAGGTGCTCAATCTCTTGCGCCACCTCAGCTCCCTGGTCTGCTGCGTCTCTTATTGTCTCTCCTCTGTGTCTCTTTTTTTGTGTGTCATCTTGCTACTCCAGCCCTCCATGCAGGCCAGCTCTCTGTGTGGGCCAGCTTGCCACGTGGGCCAGCTTGCCTTATACCAGGAAGCCCCGGGAATTGAACCTGGGATCTCCTATATGTAGATGGGAGCCCAATCACTTAAGCCACATCCATTTCCCTGGCTTGAGATTTGATGGGTCTTCATATGCCAAGTGAGAGAGAAGGAATAAAGTCCCCCTCAAAGATGTCCATGTATCAATACCTGTATCCTGTGAATATGTTACATTTCATGGTAAAAGGGAATTAAGGTTGCAGGTGCAATGAAATTTGCTTCTCAAACGACCCTGAGATGGTGAGATTATCCTGGATTATCCATGTGGATTATATTATCCAATATAATCTCAGGAGTCCTTGAAAGCAGAGAACCTTTCCTGGCTGTGGTCAAAAAGGTTGTGACTATGGAAGACAGAGAAGGGGGTCATAAGGCAAGGACTGTGTGGGTGGCCTCTAGAAGCGAGAAAAGGCAAGAAAACGGATTCTCCCCTAGAGCCTCAGAAAGAAACACAGCCCTGTAGATTCTTGAACTTGGCCCAGTGAGACCCATGTTGTAGCTCTGATCTATACAACCATAGGATTGTTTTAGCAGCCAATCAACCTGGGTGGATTCAGGCTGTTTCACATTCAGGTGTTTTCAAAATCTCTGCAGTGCTATTTGCACCTGTCCCAGATGTGTGCCACCAGTGGCCTGCCTGCGACTTGGCAGTGACTTGTTCCTTAGTTCATTTCTCAAAGTCCTTAGTGGGGAAGCAGATGTAGCTCAAGTGCTTAAGCTCCCACCTACCACATGGGAGGTCCTGGGTTCAGTTCCCAGTGCCTCCTAAAGAAGATGAGCAAGGCAAGTTGAGCTGACATGATGGGCAGGTGCGATGAGCTGATGCAACAAGATGATGCAACAAGAGACACAAGGAGGAAAAACATAATGAGAGATACAACAAAGCAGGTGGCTCAAGAGATTAGACACCTCCTTCCCATATGAGAGGTCCCAGGTTCGGTTCCTGGGTGCCTCCAAAAAAGAAGACCAGCACACAACAAACATTCACAGCAAATGGAAACAACAAGGGGGTGGGGAGAAATAAATAAAATTAATCTTCAAGGTCCTTAGTATATGTTTAGGACCATGCCCAGCACATGGCTGAGCTCAGGTGTTTATAAACAACTTTATGGCTTCACTTTCCCAAGTTCCTCCCTCTCTGTGACCTCCCTGGTACTTGCCATTTCTCTGTGACTTCCCTTTTCCATCCTCTGGCCAGTGTTTTATTTGCCTGCTGTGCTGCATCTTTCCTTATCAATGCGCCCACATCTAGGACCAAGTGCAGGGAGGACAGAGTGAGACAAAAAGCAACGGGGTTTTTCCCTATTCTCTTGGGAACATGGCTTTGATTGCGGGTCCCACAGCTACCACTGCCACTGCCATTGGTGCCATAGGATTGCCTAAGGATTGGAGCATAAGAGAATGGAGAAAAGAAAACGAAAGAACAAATGAAAAGAATAAAATGGGGGAATATCCCTTGCTCTTTCTGATGGTTAGGAGTCTCCTTTCCACTGCCTTGAGCCACAACTAGAGGGAGCCCCCTGCCTCAAATCTTGATTGGAGGATATTGGGGAATATAGGAAATTCATTGTCCGTTCAGATGGTACTTCAAGCTCTGTTCTTCTTCCCTCATCCATCTGCTACCATTTACTTTTTCTTTCTTTCTTTCTCTCTTTTTTTTTTTAGGTACGGGGGGCCAGGGATTGAACCCAGGACCTCATATGTGAGATGCTAGAGCTCAAACCACATCCTCTCCCCTGAGTTGGTTTTGCTTGTTGTTTGTTTTTTTTTAGGAGGCACAGGGGACCGAACCCGGGACCTCCCATGTGGGAAGCAGGCACTCAACAGCTTGAGCCATCTCTGTTCCCCACCATGTACTTTTCACTGCCCTCAAGTAGCTGCTCCACTGGTTCTATCCTGGTTGTATAGCTGCGTTATGTGGGGGAGACAGGGTGGAATGGTTTTTCTTACCCAAAACTGGATTCCAGTTTTTCTTACCCAAAACTGGAATCCCCTGTTTCTCTTGATAGCTGTTGACAACCACACTTTCCCCAGGGTTTCTATTCTACTGGAGCTGACCGGTGTGGATCAGAGTCCCCATAGCTCCCTCTTTCCCTGCTGCCCCCAAATGAGGACAGGCTACATCCAGACATAAATAAATAATGCTGAATCAACACTCCTTATGAATGCCACTTACCTATTCTTGCCTATTCTGCATTCTGGGACTTTTTTTTTTTTTTTGTCAGAGGCATGTACAGGTCAAACTCTGCCTAGATATCCATCTATAAGGAAATCCAGAGAGAAGGTTTAATGCAGGGTTTTATGAGAGCAACAAACAGATCTGTTGAGAATGACTGAATCCTCACTGTGGAACGAGAACCAAGGAACCATTACATTATACCTCAACACTTAAGCATGTTGCTTATAGTAAATGTTTGCTGTTGTAATATAAACTAGCTCCTTCTCACTGAAGAAATGGTGAAATCTTTAGACGGTGAGGCTAAGAGAATGGAATTTGTTTGTGTATGAATTTGTCCTACCTATATGTGTATGACTGCCCTTTATGAAGGCTTTCTTATACTAGGTTCCTTATTATCCTTTGGGGAAGTTTTAAATCACTGCTTGTGTTCAAAGTTCATCTATTATAGTGCAAGAGAGGCTTTTCATCTTTCCCTTCTACTCTTAGAAAAGTTGGTACTTACTTTACTCATTGCTTTTCCTGTTAGCTTAATATTGCAGCTCAGTTCCCTAATTCGAGCAATTTGTTGTCAGACCACCTGCCTTTGTTCTCTGCCCCTTTGTTTGTGATTGCAAAAGAATAGGGTTTTCAACTCCTTTTAGTTGGAAAAATAATTTCTGAACTAGAAGCAGATTGCCCCCATCGGGCAGAACAAAAGGGGGCCTTGCTACTTCTTCTGTGCTACCAGTAAACATTCCTGCTTAACCATTTCCCACCTGGAAATTATCCTGGAGGCCAGTGCTTATCAATACCTGGGACCTCCTGGTAAAAAAAAAAAGAAAAAAGACGTCCCAGACCTGTACAGTGCTGAGAGGGGCAGCCTCCCCGTGGCAAAGCCATGCACCAAAAAAACGATGATGCAACCAGATAGAAAAACAACAACAACAAAAACACGTTACTCTGCATCTGACTCATATAAGGATCTCAATAAAATACAGATTCTGGTTTATTCGGTTTGGCATGGGGAGTGAGATTCTGCTTTTTTTGAGGTACAGGGACCAGAGATTGAACCAGGGATGTCGTATGTGGGAAGCCGGCGATTAACCACTGAGCCACATCCGCTCCCTCTGCATTTCGAATACACTCCCCAGTGATAGTGATGCCGGTGAGATTGCTGGCAGCCTTTTTGGGACCAAGGGTGTATGTAGGCTGTAGGAGCACATTTATCCTTTGCATTTTAAGAATTTTATTGCTAATGGCAGTGCTAATTAAAAAAAAAAAAAAAAAAAAGCAGACATGGGAATGTTACTAAGTTCTCCAGGTCATTGGCTGGAGTTGGGTTCCCCAGGAGGCAGACTCTGAGATGGACATTATCCTGCAGGAAATGTATTGGAAAGGCTCTTGCAGTCTACACGTATGGAAGAGGCAGAGGCGGAAGTTGGGCTGTGGGGTCATCTCATCAAAGGCCTCAGCCCCCTCGGGAGCTCTGAAGCTGGGATACCCCTTTAGAGTCAAACTAAGTTGGGATGAGGGGCCTTTATAACCCAACCTGGGCCAGCCATTGGAACCCGGCTGCCCCAGGAAGGGAATGTGACCTTGGCCAAAGTGACTCTTCAGCCCAGGCACTGCCCATGGAGGGCTGACAGCCGAGGGCTATTTGCAGGCAGCACCTCCAGCAGCTGGGGCGGCGCATCACAGTGCACGCGCAGTCACGCACCTGGGTCCCTAATTTCTCTCTTGCTGGTGAGCTAACTTGCAGCTAAAATTAACATCCTCAGACCTAATCCCTTCCCTACATTGGCCTGGAAAGCTCACCCCAGTTGTCAACTAGTGTCAATCCAAGCCTGTAAGTGAATAGTTTGCATTTGCAAGATTTTCTAGGCTAGATTTTTCAGCACTGAAAAGCATTTCCTCGTAGATGTCCACAGAACTTCGGATGGCCAAAAGAAAACCTGTATCTGAGGCTGAGGGAAGATCTTGAGGCTCAAAAAAGAAAAAGGACCATCTTTCTTGTGGAGGACAAAGGCCTTGAGGCATACATAGGCTGAATTAAAACAAAGAGGAGAGTTAGAACTGGAAAAGTCGATTAATAGTGGAGTGAAAACAGAAGAGGCCAGGACAGGCTGTTTAATGATTCAAGCCTGGGTCTCCCAGATAGTGTAATGTGAATTTTACCTCTTCTAAAAATAGTTTGTGCCCTGAGAATCATTCATGCTCTAGTAAAAATAGTAGCAAACTTGAGTGGCTCCTAGGCTCGATGATTTCAGGCAAAAGGGTCGGGGGATGCTGAGCAAGAAAAAGGGAGAATTGCAGGAATCCCCGGGGCAGGGTACCTAGAGCCTTCTTGCCTGTTTAAATGATCTAGAGCAGGGGTTCTTAGCCAGGGGTCTGTGAGCTTGAAGTGAAAAAATCATTATTCTTGTGGGGACATGTTGGTGCAGGTGTGATTTATTTATTAAATAAGGTGCTCAGAAGCTGCCCTACCCAAACCAAGTGATGAAGACCCTGGAGTGGGCAGAACCACACCCTGTTGGATGGAGTGTGCCAGGTGATTCACACAGATATTTATTTGGGCGAAAGGAAGAGCACAGAGGGCAGGAAAGGATTCTGATACACGGATCCTATACTGAGCACTTTTTACCATGCCTGGCCCTGTACTCGCCCTCACTCCTTTACTCTTTTACTGGGTGACTACAGGCTCCTTCCCTGTTCCACCTAAAACTAGAAAGGTAAAAGGAGTCACGTTCATTAAGAAACTGCTAGGGAAGAGGATGTGGTTCAAGCAATTGGGCTCCCATCTACCATATAGGAGATCCAGGGTTCGATTCCTGGGGTCTCCTGGTGAAAAACAAGCTAGCCTGCATGGCGTGCTAGGCCAAGTGAAGTGCTGGCCTGTGCGGGGAGCTAGCGCAGCAAGATAACGCAAGAAAAAGAGACACAGAAGAGACACAATGAAAGATGCAGCAGATTAGAGAGCTAAGGTGGCACAAGAGATTGAGCGCCTCTCTCCATTCCGGAAGGTCTCAGGATTGCTTCTTGGTGCTCCCTAAGAGAAGACAAGCAGACATAGAAGAACACACAGAGAGCAGACAGCGAGCCCCCCAAAAAATGGGTGGTGGTGGGGGGTGATAAATAAATCTTTAAAAACAAACTACTATATGCTCTATATGCTTAACCAAACTTAATGCTCATAGCAGCCCAATGAGATAGCCCAATGCCCTTGTGTGTGTGCACGAGGGCAACTCAGAAAGGAGAGGTATATGTGACAGAGTTGGGGACTTTAAACCATTGCTTTTGGCTAAGATCAAGTGTAGTGTCTGTTCTTATCAGTTTAAAATCTGATATGTTCTCTATTCGAGGACATTTTTTGTTTGTTTCTTTTTTCCCCCATTTTATTTTTTGCAGGCAACAGTATGGGTACAATTTGTCTCTTTGAAGTTGACCAAGAATTATTCTGTCAAAACTGGGCATAGTTGCAGACTTAACGTGTGTGTTTGTGTATACGTGTCTCCAGGGGTGCGCAGTTTTCACCCTCAAATTAAAGATCCCACCCCTTTTCCAAAACTACAAAGGAAAAGAAAAAATTCAGAAGCACCTAGTGTTTCTCTTTTGTCTAAAGAAAAGAAAATGTGTGGGTGTGTACACACAGAGACATACACGTGTATACACACTTGTACACAAAAGTACACAAACACACTGACTGTGGCAGTTCAAATATGTAGGCCATCCATTGAGAGCTGGCATTTGTAGCATCCCTTCTGAGAGTAATCTACTGAAGTAAAGGAAAAGTTTTTGTGGAGATTAAGAATCTACTGTGCCGCCTTCAGCTTTACACAAAGGAAAACGTCATATTAACGCGGGCCTTTGCTTGCTCTTCAGTAGTTCTCAACTCTATTTGCACATGTAAAGCACCCAAGAAACCTCGGAAAAATACCAGTGCCTGGGCCCCACCCCAGGCCAAGTAAATCAGAATTTGGAGCGGCAGTGTGGTATTGGCATTAAAAAAGATATCTCTCTGAGTGATTGTAACGTGCATCCAGGATTGAGGACCACTGGGCTACCCTGTACTGCCTCCTTCCCGTTACAGACAACTGCTGTGTTCTGACCTCCTGCCCACTCTCTCTAGCTTTGTACCCCAATCCTTGAGTCTTGTCCACAGAGACCCAGCAAATGAGAGCGACCTTTTAAAGCCTAAGGCTCATTCCTTTCATAATAAATGTGTGCAGGGCAGAGCTTAGTTCGCTGCATATGACTGTGTATGATTAGCACTTTGAATTGTACTGCAACCAAAGCAGCAGTTCTGAGAGACGTTTCCTAGTTGTTTTGGCATTATTACACGATGTGGCAGGAAAAGCACTGCATTTGGAACCATAACCCGAGGGTTCTGGTTTCTGTTCTCCTAGTAAGTAGCTTTGTTGATATGAAGGAAGTTTCTCTATTGGACCTCCACTTCTCTACTGGTAGAATGCACAAGTCAGATTTGATAATATCTGAGCTTCCTTCCATTATCTATCATGTGGATCATATTGTCATTACTTTCTCAAGAGCTTGCAACATCAATCACAAAATGGTTAGTGTTGTTCAGTCTGTGAGAGTTTATCTTAAAGTGTTTTTATCTCTTTAAAAGAAAGACCTGTGAAAACACAGA
Source organism: Tolypeutes matacus (assembly GCA_026826555.1). Taxonomy (NCBI): domain Eukaryota; kingdom Metazoa; phylum Chordata; class Mammalia; order Cingulata; family Chlamyphoridae; genus Tolypeutes; species Tolypeutes matacus. The sequence continues at coordinate 14,753,415 of JAKSZT010001178.1, forward strand.
AGTCTGTTTTTCCCAAATGAAAATTAGGCTAAGGTCTCTCTTTCCTACCACCCTTTTAAGAACAATCTGAGTCAATTTGGAGAGTCTAATGCTTATGCTTGGATGTTAATTATAAGTTCCTTCAGTGACATGTGTGACCTTGACTTTTAATTATTCAGGAGTGGCAAGCAAGGATCCTAAAGTGGGTTGTTGACACAAGATGCTTGGAAATAAGTTAACCCTTCTCTCTCATTCCCAAGGCAGAATGCATTAATTAGTTTTTTAAAAAGATTAATTAATTTACTTTTATCCATTTTTGCCCCACCCCCACCCCGTTTTTGCTGTTTTTGTGTCCATTCGCTGGGCAATTCTCTGTGTCCGTTTCCTGCCCTCTCTTCTCATCCTTCTCCTCCTGTCTTCACCAGGATTTGATCCTGGGAACCTCCGATGTGGGAGAGAGGTGTCTTACTGCCTTCACCACTTAGTTCCTGATTTTTCAACGCATCTCGTCTTGGTTCTCCCTTGTGTCACTCTCCTGTTACGTCATCATCTTGCTGTGTGGCTCGGTGGGGCCTGACAGCACACACACACGCGGGGCCTGGTGGCCCATGCAACTTCTATATTTTTTCTTTATTTTTACTGGGAGGTCCCGGGGATCGAACCCAGGTCCCTCCATATCCATATGGTAGGTGAATGCCCAACCATTTGAGCCACATCCGCCCCTGTTAATTAGTTTTTGGTATAAGTATGAGGGACACGTTGATTCTAGAGAAGAATATAGTCCAATGGTGTAATTCTATAATTATTCACACTCACTGGCATTGAATATCAGAGGGAGTCCAAGAAGACAGCTCAGGAATCTCTTACTGGTTTGGGGCAGTATAATATATGTACCAAGAGGCTTTTCAGGAAATAGCCCATCTCCTGGGACAAGAGCTCCTGGTTCACTAAAGGGATGGTTTTCAGCCTCTTTTTAGAGGCCTCCTAAGTCTCCAGGAAGCAGTAAGTGTACCCAGCTCTTCAATTGCCTGGCATGAGTGCGGCTCTGCTGAAAAGTGAACCACTCTGCTTGTTGAGCCTAACCGTGCATGGAATATAAGCCAGGGGCAGCCACTTAGTGATACTGATTGGCTCAGTGTTTCCAAACTGAGCTCGATGGAGTCTGGGGACCCCCGAGGATGTCCCAGGGGAGGTCTCAAGGGCAAGGGTAGGAGTTGCTGAGCAGGGAAGGGAATCTCACACAACCTAAGTGCCTATGCTTTCTACAAAGTGTGCCTTGGTGTAGGTTTTCTTTGGGAGAATGTCCTATGGCAAACAGACAAACAAAATAGCTGTTTGGCCCCCACCGAACTGAATTCTTACCTAATTCAGCCAGTAAGTACTGAACCAGCATCTACTCCTAAGGAGAACAGCTTCTTTTTTTATTTCTACTGTATAGGATAGAAGGGTGTGTAAGAAGGATTTCTCTCCTCTGTAAAGATGCACTTACCTTTTATAAATAACAGAAGGTAAAGAAGCCCTTCTTAACATTTGGCCTGGCCCTTGAATTCTAGCCTTTGATTGACAGATGGGTAACTTCAGGGACTTCCATCCCCACTCCCTCCCTCCCTCTTTCTAGCTCATGGGCCACAGACCTGGTATGACTTTTTTTTTTTTTTTTCCAGGTATGACTTTTATTGCCTGACTCTTTTTTTATGGAACACTGCCTTGGGAGATGTTCTCTTTAAACCTAGAGTTAAAGCGTTAATATTCCAAGGAGTAATAACAAACTGGAACAAATCCCTCTAGAAAGTTCTCGGGCATAGCTTGTGAGAATAATATGTTCCAGCCTGAGGTACTTATTACGAGCTCGACCACCACAGCTCCTGGCCTTACCCAGGTGTTTACCAAGCGCTGGGCAATGTGCTCCTGTCTCCAAGAAGGTTTTTTCCCTATTACAGTTCTATTTCAACAGTCCGGTGGTTTTAGATTTGCCTCTCCCCAACCCACCCCCCTCCGGGCTAGAAAAAATGACAGATCTACAGTGAACAGATTTCCATCTGTACACTGTGTTTTCGTTCCTTCTGGTTAAATATTTCCTGTGTTTTCCTAGCCTGTGACAATCCTACTGAAACCTTAGATCCCTTCCTGGCCCTCTATACCCCAGTCCCTGATCTCGGTGAAATTAGGATTGGGGGTATTTTCTCACAAGAGTGAGGCCACAGGTTTTCTACCTTCGAAGATAACTAATATTTATTGATTATTTGGGGGTATCTAGACCCTGATACAGGTACGCTTCATCTTTTTAAAAAAGATTTATTTATTTATTTCTTCCACCTGCCTTGTTGTTTTGTACTTGCTGTCTGCTCTCTGTGTGTTCTTCTGTGTCGGCTTGTCTTCTCTTTAGGTGGCACCAGGAACCAATCCTGGGACCTTCTGTAGCGGGAAAGAGATGCTCAATCTCTTACGCCACCTCGCTCCCTGGTCTACTGTGTCTCTTAGTGTCTCTCTTCTGTGTCTCTTTTTGTTGTGTCATCTTGCTGCACCAGCACTCTGCGTGGGCCAGCTTGCTTTTCACCAGGAGGCCCTGGGAATCGAGCCCTGGATCTCCTATATGGTAGATGGAAGCCTAATTACTTGAGCCACATCTGCTTCCCCAGGTATGCTTCATCTTTTGCCTAATATATTCTCTGAAATGAGGGTAGAGGGAATTTTCATGCATGAAATCATACTTAAATTCACTATTAAAGGGGAAAATACATTTGAAATTGCCCCCTCATTTCTCTGTAGGCTGGGATTTTCGCAAACACTGGATATCCTCAAGGTGAGACCAGGTTGCACAGGATACTCGTCCCCCCCCCCCTACAAGGGAATTTCCTTCTCCCCGCCAGCTTCTCCAGTTGCTCCTCTGGTGTTCTGTCCCCCAAAGAAAGCACCCCAACTCTTTTCTAGTTTTCTTTGTTGATGAACTTCACTTTCACCCAGATTCACGGGACAGGCTTTTGAGCCTGTTCTTCACAGGCCAGACTGTTCAGAAGTGGCGGGTGGGTAAAGAACACTGATCTGTGTGCAGGGCTGCTCTGATGCAAGATCCTGCTGGTGGTGGTTTGGCCAAGCCCGGGATAAGAGCTTTGGTGGTGGGTGTTGGTGATCGATGTTGGCTCTTGTTTGTCTTAAAGAAGGGAAAGTGACCCATACTTTTTTTTTTTTTTTTTTTAGGAGATACCGGAGATTGAACCCAGGACCTTGCACATGGGAAGCAGGCGCTCAACCACTGAGCTACGTCCACTCCCCAATGAGAGTTAGTTTTCTCGTTTGTATGTTTTGTTTTTAGGAGTTACCAGGGGTCAAATCTGGGACCTCATACGTGGGAGGCAGGCACTCAACCACTTGAGCCTCATCCGCTCCCACCCCCTCCCCCCTGCATTTATATCTGTGACAACTCATAGTTCACAATATCTTTCTCCCTGGCGATGATTTCTGTGCTATGGCAAACCAAGAGATCTCACTCATGCAAAAATTCTTGGAGAAGAGACCCATCTTGAGTGGATGACCGATTGGAGTTGTAGCTCCTGGATTTGCATCTTGGGATTCTAGCAACTGAGGAGTGAGGAGAGGGCAGTGATGGTGATAGCATCAGTACATGCTTTTCCTTCTAACTCCCTTCAAGTCCCCTGCTGCCTTGGTGACATTTCCTTGCATTGCTGTTTTGGACGTTGTGGGTTCTGTTGGCCAAGGCTGAGCTCGATGTCCATTTAAACGAGAGTTTGCTTGTGTACAGATGTGAGAATAAGAAATGCGGGAGCAGATGTGGCTCAAGAGGTTGAGTGCTTGCTTCCCACCATGGGAGGTCCTGGGTTTGGTCCCCAGTGCCTCCTAAAAACAAAACAAAACAAAAAAACTGGTGGCAGTTTGGCATTGCTTATGAATTCCAAAAATAGATATTGGATTGTGTTTGTAAGCTGATCTATTCCTCTGGGCATATTAGATTGTATTAAATTCAGAGGTTTCACTTTTACTTGATTAAATTATGATTAAGGCTTTGATTCGGCTGCATCAGGAGACTGTTGCATCCCCGCCCCCTTGGTAAGAAAATGACACATCAGAGAAGAGAGTTTGAGTTTTGGACACTGGAACCCCCAGGGAGAGAGTCAAGCTATTCGCCTGAAGAGACTAGAGCCCTGAAGAGCTGAGAAAGCCCGGAAAGAAATGAGTCCCGGAGAGTGAGACAAGTCTTATGCTAGCCTACAGCTGAGAATGGAAGGAGCTGGGACCACAGAGCCTTAGGAGGAAGAGGAAGGCTGAACCTCCCCAAGACTGGCAGCCATCTTGCTCCAACACATGGCAAGAGACTTTGGTGAGGGAAGTAACTTGGGTTTTATGGCCTGCTAACTGTAAGCTTCTACCCCAAATAAATACCCTTTATAAAAGCTAACAGAGTTCTGGTACATTGCATCGGCACCCCTTTTGCTGACTAATATAAGAACAAACAATGAGCAAACAAATGAAAAAACCAACTCAGGGAAGCCGATGTGGTTCAGTGGTTGAGCCCTGGTTTCCCACATATGAGGTCCCAGGTTCAATCCCCAGCTCTGGTACCTCACAAAAAATTTTTTAAAAACCACAAATGGGGTCCCTCTCCACTGCCATTAACCTTGACTTGAGCTCTCCTGGAGATTGCTCTTAAATGTTGGTGTTTTCTACTCTGTCCTCAGTTTTCTCTCTTGCTATTTGCTTCTTGGGGTATTTCATCTATCCCTGTGGATGTAATTTCTACCTATAAACTGAGGTCTTCCAAATCTATATTTCAAAATTTCTGAGACATCTAGAGTCACATATCTAACTATCCCTTGGTATCTCTATGTAGGTGCCTTACAAGTGCCTTGAATTTAACATGGCCAACATTGGCCTTATGTTCTTCCCTCAACCAGCTTTTTCTTCTGTGGCACGTCTCCTGGTGGGCTGTGTCATCATCTTCTGTACATAAACTGAAAATAGAAATGCAGGCATCAGCCTCTACCCCTTCCCTGTCCTGCTACCCCTACTTCATTTCACTGGCTTACTTAGAAAACTTCAGAAATGTTTTGCCATCTCCTTCAAAATAGAGTTGAAACTCTTTAGTAGGGCACAAAAAGCCCTTGCTCTCAAGTCCCTGTACATATGATACACATACTCGCTTCAGCAAAGTGGAACTTCCGGCAGCTTTCCGATTTAACTGTAGTTTTCGTACACCCCAGTTTTGGCACACTGTTTTTCACGCTCCCTTCTTCTCCAATTACTGATTCTTCAAACACTCTGCTCTGGTGCCCTCTCCAGAAAGCTCTCTGTGACATCTGCCCCTTCTCTCTATAACAATCCCTCCATCATGGGAATTGAGAGTTATTAACTTTCCATTAGTGCTCTGAATATATTTACATATCTTATCTGTTTCTAATCCTTTCAACAGCCCTGTAAAGAAGGTATCCTAGTTTTATGATAGAGAAACAGGGCTCCTAGAGGTAAAGAAATTTGAGCGCTAATTTAGAGACTTACTGAATCAGAATCTCTGGGAGTAGGCCCAGCAGTCTGTTCAAATGCCATTTCCAGGTGATTCTGACACATACTAGCATTTGAGAAGCTCACCACTACAGAGCTTGAGGAGATTGCATGGTCCATGAAGAGAGCAATTCTGGAGGGCTTGACCCAGGGGAAGGCAACTTTCAAATGCTTGAAAACCAATTTGATGTCACTCAAAGATAGTAAAGATACTATTTTAAGATAAAAATTAACTGGAGAATGAATTAGAACTCATGAGCTATTTAGACACTTGCAAATTATAATCGAGCACACAGCTGAGCTCTAGGAAAATCTTCTGAGACCGTGACTGTCAACTGAGTATGATCTTGTTTGGCAAACAATTTAGTCTCAATCAAGGATCCTCTAGCAAAAGAGTGAATCGGGGGCAGATTGTTCCAAGTGTATTTCACCTTTTCTTAGTCGCCCACATTTCCTCCTCATCTAGCAAATGTCCCACCAACTTTGGACAGTAGGATGGGCATGACTAGAGTTTTGGGTGACAGTCCAAGAGGAGTATTTACTTTTTTTTTTTTTTTTAAGGAGGTACTAGGGACCGAACCTGGGACTTCATACGTGGAAAGCAGGTACTCAACCACGAAGCTATATTTGCTCCCCTATTTACTTTTTTATTTTTATTTTTTTGAGGTACTGGGTGGGGGATTGAACCCAGGACCTCGTATGTGGGAAGCCAGACTCAACCACTGAGCCACGTAGGCTCCCCTGAATTGGTTTTTCCATTTGTTTTGCTTGTTTTTTTTTTTTGTTGTTGTTTGTTTGTTTTGTTTTTTTTTTTGCTTTTAGGAGGCACTGGGAACTGAATCTGGGACCTTCCATGTGGGAAGCAGGTGCTCAACCACTTGAGCCACATCTACTGCCCCTATTTACTTTTTATTAGAAGTCTCTTGAAGCTGAAGACCTTTCAGCCCCCAAAGGCATGCAAGCTTTTCTAAAGGTAGAATTTGAGACCATTAAGAGACATTTTGGGGGTAGGAATCCTGGACTGAAAGGGATGACTGCCTACTGGGTCAGCTTGTAGAGCTGGCTCTGGCTATAACCAAGAAGTGACCCAGAGCATATTCTATACTGTTTATGGAGGGTCCTTAACTATTGCCGCTGTTGCTGTTAACAACAACAATAATAGCTGCCACCTATGAAGCACCATTTTACAAATAAGAACACTGAAATTTAGAGAGGTAAAGTAATTTGCCTCAGGTTATGTGCTGGGCTTATTAAGGGATCTTTGCCATAGATTCAGAGTCAAACGAAATTCGGCATTTCCTTCAATCATGAATGTAAGCCACAAACTACGGTAGTAATAGCAGAACCTGTATCTATGTCGGTAATAGAAATCAGATAATTTCATATCATATCACAGTTGTGGATATCACAAAATATCATTTATGCTCATCATTACATCAAAGGTTTGGTGCTTATTATGTCTGCCTCTAGATCTTGTTACTTAATGTACTAATAAAGATGTAGAAACATAACCATTTAAAAAATATCTGCTAATAGTTTTTTTAAATTATTGAGGTGATAGGGAAGCGGATGTGACTTAAGCGATTGGGTTCCCATCTACCATGTAGGCGGTCCAGGGTTTGATTCCTGGGGCCTCCTGGTGAAAAGCAAGCTGGCCCATGTGGAGAGCTGGAGCAGCAAGGTGACGCAAGAAGAAGAGACACAGAGGAGAGACAATAAGAGACACAGAGAGATTGAGCACCTCTCTCCCACTCCAGAAGTTCCCAGGATCAGTTCCTGGTGCCACCTAAAGAGAATACAAGCAGACACAGAGGAACACATAGAGAGCAGACAGCGAGCACAAAACAATGGGCGTGGAGGGCAGAAATAAATAAAAATAAATCTAAAAATCAAAACAACAAAAAATAACCCTCATGTAGAGAAGGAGTACATAGATGTCACCAGATGTTAAAGGGCTTCATGATCTGAGAGAAGGTAAGAGCCCCTGCATGGATGGTGCGGCTAGCATTCGAACCCAGCTCTGACTCATTCGAATGCCCATCTTCTTTTCATGGCATTTCCAATTTGGTCCATATTGGCCCAAAGCTCTCAGGAAATTCATAGCACTTTCTGGTACTACTCAGAACCATAACCACCACAGAACTATTTTAGCTAGCAGGTGCAAAGGGAACTAGGTAGGAATAAGGAGTGACTGTGCTGGTTTTGGTCAAGTTCTGGTTTAGTCCTTCAACTGAATCCAAACTGCTTTAGTAGTTTGAGAATAAAGCTATAAGCTCCTTTTCTTATTACCTCTGACAGGGAGTATTTCAAAATCATTGTCAGCATTTGTAATAATTCTTGAGTGCCAAGAGTGTGTTGGCTTATATCCTGAAAACTTAAGAGAAATTCAGGTATGTATGTATATATATCTATGGGGTTGTTGCAATGCACAGACATTCTGATAGGCACTGGGATAAAGGAAAAAAGAGACTAATTTCTGCTTTAGAAGGGCGCAATCCCATAGGGTTCACAAACCAGTGCATTTGGGCAATGGTACATTCTAGCTTAGGATAAGCCAAAGTCCTGTGGGAATTAGGGATAGAAGAGGTTCATTCTGACAGCATGGGATCTGGGATGCCTAAGGAAGAAAAGGGATTGATTGGCCCATATAGGAAAAGGCAGTGTGTTTTAGCGGATCTATGGGTGGTTCCGTATAGAAATGTCAAATTCTTTACAATGGCTTACAAGTCTCTGCACAATCTGAAACCCCATGACCTCTCCCACGTCTCCTCCTGCTCTCTCCCCTTTGCCCACTCCATTTCAGCTGTACTGGTCTTCTTGCTGTTCTTTGGCTATTTCAAGCCTGCTTCTGCCTCAGTGCCTTTGCATTTGCTATTCCTTCTGCCTGAGATGCTGTCCCCTTGGATATCCTCGAAGCCCTCTAACTTATCCTCAAAGTCCTTGAACAGAAGTTCAAATGAGGCCCTTTCAGCCACCCTATTTTGCACCCCTCTCCCTACCCCTGCCCTCCTATCCTTAATTCCTACTTCAGTTTTCTCCAAAACACTGATCATCACTGATAAACGATATCAATGGTTCTTCAACCTCAGCACTTACTGGAATCATCTCGAGGGCTTCTTAAACGTTTGTTGGGCCCCAATCTCAGAGATTTAGTTGGTCTGGGGGCCCTGAGAATTTGTACTTCTAACAAATCCCTGGATAATGCTAATGCCGCTGGTCTGGGGACCACACTCTGAGAACCAGTGTATCATACATTTTACTTATGTACTGCCTGTCCATCTCCACTAGGATATGCGCTGTTTATGGCAGGGATTTTTGTCTGTTTCATTCATTGCTGTATCTCCAGGACCTAAAACAGTGCCTAGAACATACAAAACATATTTGATTGGGTACAGGGTGTGTAGGATGGTAGGGGGGTTGTACAAGGGGGGATATGTTTGAAAAGCAAAGTTTAGGTCATATTCTCAAAATTTTGCTACAATAATAATACTTTATTATTGTGGATTTGATATTTATTGTGACAAAACCAACTACCATTTATTGCGTGCTCCCAGTGTGCCAGTTCATTTAACAATAAGCTTTGGAGAGACTGGATGGCTTTCATTTGCCCAGGATCATACAGTATATGTAGTCAGTGGTTCAGTTAGGATTTTAACTTTAGGTCTGTCTGACTTTAAAGGAGTAGCCTTAAGCACGAAACTACAAAGCCATCTAATAATTGATCCCCCACCTCCCTCCCAGATGGCTCCCTTGCCTGTTTGCTCCTTGTCTGCTCATTGTTTTTGCTCAATGTCTGCTCATTGTCTGCTCGTTGTTTATTTGTCTTCTTTAGGAGGCACTGGAACTGAACCCGGGACCTCCCATGTGGGAGGTCGGCGCTCTACTGGCTAAGACACATCCACTCCCTAATAACTGATTTTTAAACTTTTTATTTTGAAATAATTTTAGATTTATAGAATCATGGCAAAGATGGTATAGAAGTTCCCAGGTACCTGTCACCCAGCTTCCCCTGATGTTAACACCTTACATAACCATGGTATATTTGTCAAAATCAGGAAACAAAAACTGGTACAATCCTATTAACTCAACTACAGGCTTTATTTGGATTTCACCTGTGTTTCCATTAACATCCCTTATCTCGTCCAGGGTCCTATCCAGGATACCACTGTCTAACAATTTTAAAAGACTTACTGTGGCTTTTTCCAATTTACCATCTATGGTGGAGCTGCTGCCAAGATGCAGATTTTTTTTTTCAAAAACCCTGACGGGAAAGACCATCGCTCTTGAGGTTGAACCCTCAGATCCAATAGAAGACTGAGAGCCAGGATAAGGAAGGAATTCCTCCTGATGAGCAGAGACTGGTCTCTGCTAGCAAACAACTAGAAGGTGGACATACCTTGTCTGACTACAACATTCAAGAGGAGTCCACTCTTCATTTCATGGTGGTGCTAAGAAAAGGAAGGAGAAGTCTTACACTGTTCCCAAGAAGAATAAGCCTAAGAGAAAGAAGGTTAAGCTGGCTGTCCTGAAATACTATAATGAGGATGAGGATGGCAAAATTAGGTGCCTCTATCCGGAGGGCCCTTCAGATCAGTGTGGTGCTGGAGCTTTTATGGCCAGCCACTTTGACAGAGATTACTGTGGCAAGTGCTGTCTGACTTATTGCTTTGACAAGTAACTGGGTGTGGATTAATAAAAAACATGAACTAAAAAAATTTTTTTTACTGTGGATAAATTTGAAATGTGGACAGTTGAAATCCTGAAGGGACCAGGATGACTAAGATGCAGTCCAGCCCATGAGGTATATATGACTGGAAAACAGACATAGAAGTAAAGGATTCCACCAAGGGAGCTTCTGCCCAGACGGAGGGAAGCTCAGAGTGCTATAAGGGCCAAAGGAAGGCAGACAGATAACCCAGCCTTGGGATTTGGGAAGTCTTCGTGGGTGAATCAGGTTGGGGGAACAGTGCGAGTAGATGCTGCAAATTGCTGGGTATCAGCAGCAGAAAATGCCAGAGGCTGACTGTGGGCAAGGGGGAGATAAAGGGAGAGCCTGGTTGGGGTAAGCTGGGACAGACACTACACTGCTTGTGATGGGGACTAACTAAGGCTGTTTTGCAGGACACCAGTATGGTGAGGTATTTGTGTGAACTGGAGTCTTCCAGCAGGAGTGTATGGGTCAAAAGTTTATCCTTTGATAATGAGTTTAATTGTTTATATAAGACTTCTGCCTCAAGTGTTATCTTTTTTTTTTTTTTTTTAGGAGGTACTGGGGATTGAACCCAGGACCTCATACATGGGAAGCAGGTGCTCAACCACTGAGCTATATCTGCTCCCCAAGTGTCATCTTATTATACTTACATTTGAGAGGCAGTATAAGGTAGTGGTTAATAGCATGGCATTGGAAGGACACCACTCAACCTTGCCACTTTCCAGCTACCTGGTATGGCAAATTTCTTACCTCTCTGTGTCTTCTTTTCCCTTAGGACCCATCTCTTAATGTTGGGAAGATTAAATGAAACCATGACTATATGACATTTCACTCAGTGCCCACAAACAGTAAGCAGTCAATTAATAGCCACTATTCTGTAATTATTTGGTGTTATTATACAAGTTTGTCTATTTGACATCATGCTTGTATTTTCTAGAAGAAAACCAAAACACCTGATTTTCAAAGAGCTTTCATGTATATAGTCTCATTTCACCTTCAGCATAATTGTTGTGCCCATTTTACAGATAAGGAAAGTGGGATACTGCAAAGTGGAGTGACAAAGCTAAGTTCACCTTATGATGAAGGAGAAGAACCAAAGTTTTGGGTCAAATGTCCACGGTCTTTGTGCTGCTACTGGAACATTGACCAAAGTCCATTAACAGTAAGGAACAGTTAGAAAAATAACCAACTGGCTGTTCTTTGGGTCCTGAAGAAGATTAGCCATTAGTGGTTTTACCACATAAAATATTTTATGAGCCTGCCTTCCTGTGGTGAAATGCCAGACTTGTGAACATTTAAGCAACTCACAAATGCAGACTGATTTCATTTACTGAGGGACAATGAGCCCCTACAGGCTGACAGTGTTAGCTGTCATAAACACTGCTCGTATATTTGGGCATTAGAGAGGGTCTATGGGGGTAAGCAAGAAAGAATCTACTCCCTATGAGACCTGGGATGAATTGCCTACCCTTTAGGGGCCTCGGTTTTCCACCTGCAAAATGGGAATTCTAAAACTGGTGTCTTAGACTTGTAAGAAGGTATACAAAATAATTACACTTACAGGCCCTACCCTACAGAAGGCATGCACTAAGCATGAGTTATCGTTTCCTGCTCCATCCTATTCTTCCCTTCTGGTAGCTATTATGTTATATATAATATAAATGATTATTTTTGACAAAACAGCATGAAAAGACATAGTTGTTTTATCAGAGATATTAAGTGGGAGGTAGGAAGAGACCTTACAAATCAGTGTTTGGGTCGAAAATAATGCCAAGATGCGTTTTTTGCCATTAAAAACTCTGAGAAGCCAGAACCCCCAATTCGATACTGCAGTTCCAACTTTACACATTCGAAGCTTATTTGTGTTAACAGAGGCTGACATTTTTATTGCATTTTTGGCTTCAAGTAGCTCAAGTGGCCTGAAGAAGTCATGGAGGACAGTGATTGGGCATCTAGTCTGGACAGACCCCTTCAAAAAGTAAGTCCTGATAATAGCAGGCCTCAGCTGACTGACAGGCGTGGGCCCTGGGCCGAGTCCCATATCACCTACACATCCAGAAATGTTCAGGACTTTTGTCTCAGTGTGGTTTCATATACATTAAAGGAGGCAGCCGGCAACCACTGCAAGACAACCTCTCCTCAAATGCGCCACAAGCCGCCCTACCTTTCAAGCTGAGCTCTCACAGCTTCATGACTTAGAAACGCTGCTCTCCGTTTCCCGTAGCAGCGGGCCTGTCTCTCAGAGGGGCTCGCCTTTCACCAATCGGCCCTGGCTGTGTGGCTATCGGGACAAGGCTGCTGTTCATCAATATTTGAATAGTGGCTCCCGGGCAGGTGCACGCACAGTGAGGTACACAGGTGTGGGAGGGGCATGTGTCCTTTTCGTGTGACCTAATTCCACTTAGGATAAGCCAACTCATCTGAAGCATCTGCTGGGGAACAGGGCAGTGAGAATGAGCCGAGGCCAGTCAGCCACCTGGTGCCTAGGCATGGTATCTGTGATCTCCAGATTGTGACTGGTTGATGGTTCCTAGTCACTCCAGCCAGCACATTTAGCTGTGCCCTGGGCTGGCAGGAGGGACCAAGGCAAGGTTCCATTGACCTTTGGTGGCTGGCTACTCTCAACTGCCTTTCCTTTAATATCAAAAACAAATGCCAAGGGGAGCCAGTGTGGCTCAGTGGTTGAGTGCTGGCTTCTCACGTACGAGGTACCGGGTTCAATGCCTGGCCCCGGTACCTCAGGAAAAAAAAAAAAAGAAAGAAAGAAAGATTGACAGATCTGTCCCCAATGATGGATGAACACTGTGGCCACCATATTCCCACTGTCATGAAAGCTTTGGCCTTTGGCCAATACATGCCAGTAACTGGTGATAGCCGGAGTGTCCACCTCTCTGTCCCAGATATTTGATTTTTATTTTTTTAAAATTTTAAATAAGCTTTAGATTACATAAAAAATATAGGGGATTCCCATATACTTCACCCCCTCCCACACTTTCCCACATTAACAACATCTTTCATTAGTGTGGTGCACATATTGAAGCATTGCTACTAACCATGGTCTATAGTTTACATTATGGTTTACACTTTGTACCATACAATTTTATAGGTTTTAACAAAATGTATAAAGGCCTGTATCCATAATTTCAATGTCATGCAGGAAATTCCAATGTCTCCAAAATGCTCCATGTTATACCTCTTTTTCCCTCTCCCTCCCCTCAGAACCTCTGGTGGCCACTGCCTTTATATCAATGATACATGATCTTCCATTGCTAGAATAATAAGTCTGCTTTAGCCCATATTTACATTCCTCCCTTATGTTTGTTCATTCCTCAATCTTGAGGATTTTGGGGTCCAGACATTTGTTTTTGTATGTTGACCTTCATACCGGACTGGATATCTGAAGACCTGATTCCAGCTGTTTCTCTCTTAGATAACTAAAACCATTAGAAAAGTGATTTAGCCTTTTCCCATCTTAGTTGTCAAATCCAATAAATGGGCATACATTTCCCTGCTCAATGTACTCCCTAAGAATTTGGTAGTGATAAAAAAGATCAAATATATAAAGTAGCCTGAAAAATTAGGAAGGATATAGAAATGAAAGGTGGTGATACAGTTTTAATGGTAAAGCTTAATTGCTTTACATTCCACTGACATAGAGTTCATGACTACTTAGAAGGGACACTGCAAAAGTTTACCTTTGCCTTATGTGTGAGAAAAGGTTTTGTTAAATAATTGAACAAGGCAAAATGGTATGAGGGAGATGTTTAACCTACTTATGTGAATGATTGGGTTCACAATAGCCGCAGTTATTTACTAATTAAAAATTCATGAGTCTTCCTTCTGTGTCCTCCACAACAATTCATGGACTACATCCACTTAGCAACATTTAACTATGAAAATAAGAGACATAGCACTGGAGTGAACTTTGAGTGTACCTAACCCAAGGTTCTCATTTTATAGATGACAAGACTGGCTTCCAAGGATAAGTAACATAGTCAAGTTCTATCAATCTGCTGGAGAGCCAAAAATTGAACTAAAAAAATCTAGTTTCAGGGAGCGGATGTGGCTCAGTAGTTGACTGCCAACTTCCCACATGGGAAGTCCCTGGTTCAATCCCAGGCCCTGGTACCTAAAAAAGAAAAAAAAAATCTAGTGTCAGCCACCATTCTGTGCTGCTTCCTGTGCTGGTCTGGTTAAAGACTAATTTTCTAGTTTCAAAGGAATAAATCCTGTTTCTTTATATGGGACCTTACGAAGAAACACAGACTTACCACCTATGAATTTTTTAAAAAGTAAGTTTTAATAGTTCCTCACTTTCTCCCTTGACCAGCATTAGATCAGGTTTTGTCAAGGCCAAACTTTTTAAAGTTTGGAGAGCCTATGTCTGAAAAAGAATACAAATTATGAATAAAAAAATAAGTACAAATATAAATATATATTACAATTGAGAAAAGAGTCATAGCAATTATTTTAAAAATTTAAGTTGATGGATACCACAAATATCACAAATCCAGAAAAATAACGTAATACTTTAAGTAGCTGCCCAGAACAGTTCTAAAATCTGTTTTTTTTTTTCTTTTAACATTTTTTGGCTGCAAACTCTGCTCATCTCTTCATTTGACTATAGTTTTGTGATATCATGATCTCAAGAGAGAAAAGTAATTTGGCACTTCCTCTAGAATGGCTAATCAAAATTTGTTTTTTAAAAAAAATTATTGATAGTTTAAAATATTTTCTTTTAACTTCCCAATGTGCTATTGGTAATTGCTATGTAAATTTATATGATTGTTGTCAAATATTTGGAAAACTTATATCTAGATTCTATCATATGAACTGTTATAAACATATTTATTTTTGCCATTATGCTATGGGTATATGCCATGTAAACATAGGAATTGTCATAAATTCTATTTCTCACAACTCCTGTTAAAAATAACAGCAAAAAGTGGTTATTTTTTTGTCATTCTCAGGCAAATAGAGGTAATTTTGTCATTATCAGGCAAATATCAGGCAAATATAAGATGGAATTCTCAATCTAATCAGGTATTTGTGATTACTGAATCATCTACCTAAAACTTTACATTTTTGATGTTTGGAAGAAATTTCCATACACTATCTCTGGCTCTGCACACTGCAAACTATAATTTTCCTCCATATACGTCAGGTACTGGTTGCTGAAGGACCCTTTCACATTTTTGTGTGACCTCAAGCATTTGAACACCAAGATGGCTGACCAGCAGGCACAGTGGATGACAGGAATATTCTAGAATGCTATTTCTGCTTTGGGATGGCCAGCAGTTACATAGCTGTACATGGAAGGTACCGTGAGCCACGTAACTATATCCTCATAAACCCAAACTAAATTTATCCCTCACTTACCTTCCCCTTAACTGGATCCCCAAAATATCTGGGTCCCCTCTAACACTACCCTACCTGAAGACATACATGATGGGGAGAAAATCATAGTGAAAGAGGCAGCATTCTTACTCAATTTCAGTTAAAATATCTTTCTGTTGCAAATTTTACAAAAACACACAAAGTTGTGAACACATTGTTAACGTCTCTCCCGGGTTCTTGGAAGGAGCAAGTGAGAGGTCTGAAGCTTCCAGCGTCATTGTGTTCTTGGTGGAGGGAGGTCTCTAGTCCATGGCAGAGAAAGGGTTACAGCTCAACATTCTAGACAGGGTGTGGCACAAGCTGACAGGGATGGAGGTGGGGGTGTTGTCCGGGCAACCTGAGCGGCAAGGGGCCAGCTGGGGAAGGTGCCCAGGGTTATGCAGCGATCTTGCCACCTTGACGAAGCACACTTGAGGATAAAGCTGACACATTTAGGATGGCAGAGAGGAAAATCCAGGGAAGCTGAGCCATTGAATCCGTCAGCCCCGGAGCTGCCCTACCCTGGGACTTCTTATTGTGTGGGAAAGGAGATTTTCCTCTTTGTTTAAGCCATTTTGATTAAAGCTTTCTGAAAATCGCGGCCAAAAGTATCTGAAAATTACAGTGCTATTATGCTAAATCAGACGGGAAGAGGGAGTGAGATATACCATGTGTTGTAGAGGCTGTACATAATAACTCAAGAGAAATGTGAAAAAGACAACAGTTGTGGAATCCCTAGGTATCTAAAATAGGAGCTTTTGTCAGGCAAAAGGCAGGATTTATGGCAGAATTGTTGCTGAATGAAAAACGAGAATTCTGCAGAGGCTATCAGGGCTTTTGTTCTATTGAGGATTTCTTTTGCCGTTCCTTTCATTACAGTAGGACCCTGTGCTCTGTGGGGAACTCACCTGTGAGTCAGGTAGTGCTGACCCCATATCTACAGGTCACCAGCGTGGGTCTGAGACTGAGGCCTGGTCAGCAAGGTATACCATCCCTCTAAGCCACAATGACCGGTTGAAGAATGGGCATGTGCGTTTTCCCAATTTGTTATATCGTTATATAGACACTGGAAGAGACGAATGGTTCTCTTTTTTTCTGGGATCATGGGCTTTAAAGTTTCTGCCCAGAAGAGAGAGACTGTTTGAGTAGCACCAGTCCCAGAACCCAGAGGGAAGCTTAGAGACCAGGGGAAATGAATCCACCTGAGCTCCTGAGTGCAGCCATGCCTGAAGCCCACCTTTAGACATCTCATGTCCATGGGCCAGTTTAGTCCTTTATGTGCTTAAGTTGGTTTACATTACCTTTCTGTTATTTGCAGCTGAAAGAGTTTGACAGGTAGAGAATCTAGCAAGGCAAGAGGGAGGCCCTGGCTCTACCACGGTGACCAGAATGGGGTCAGGTGAAGAATGATGTGCAGGAGATAAGAAACTGGAAAGGAGTCATGAGGTGGGCTGGCACAGTGGCAGTGGCCTGGGAAGTGGACACACACATGTTTGGGAGCCAACTGATCTGAGTTTTAGTGTCAGTTTTTCCACATATCAGCTTTATAAATCTAAGAAAGCCACTTAAACCTTCTGGGTCTCAGTTTTCCAGTCTATAAAATGAAAAGGGAATACTTGTCTCGCAAGTTTGTCATGAGGCTTAAATAAGATGATGTATGTAAAATCCCTAACACTGAGCCTGGCAGATAGATGTCAGTTCCCAACCTCATGGAGAATAGTGTCAAAGCTGCTGCAATAAAAATTTCCAAATTTACTACTACCATTCCTTGGATATTCTTTTCTTCTAATTGCCTTTCAGTTTTATCTCTTTCACTTGCTGTTTATTCCTCATAGTTTTCATTGAAAATGGTAATAGCTGACTTCATTGTAGATATTATTTTAATGTTTTACATACATCATGTTTAATCCTTACAATAAGGATTCACAGTAACTGGTATTGTTTACAGGTTAGGACACACCAGTTCAGGAAGATGAGTGACTTGACTACCCTGTTAGTAAAAGGCAAAGAAAGGATGGCATTTAGATGTAACGGCAGGGGTAGGAGGAGCTCTATTGGCATTGTCCACTGTTGGAATTTTTCCTTCTCGGGAGAATTATGAAAGACATACTGTTGTTTTGAATTTCATAGCGTGTTACCTGTGTAACTAAGGAACCCATAAGTCCTTCAATGGAAAAGTAGAAACTGACCCAATGAATGCCAGACAGAAGGATATATCGAATTTCACCTCTTGTTGGGATTCAGGTAAGACAATGTTCTTGAACTTTACACAAACTCATCCAAATTCCCTGACCCCAAATTTAGATTTTTTAGATGAAATCTTTTATGTATAAAGTAACACTTCTAAAATTATGGAGCTAGAAGATGAGAGTCATGCTACGTGGACCTGTCTTGCATCATAACAGAAATCATCACACCAAACACAAACATCCACAATTATCATCACCACCCACTCCCTGCATTCGATCCTACTCTGTTTTTACCTTTTTTTAAAAAAAAAAAAAAAATAAGGGTGGTTCTGTTCTGATTAGATGCAACATCTTCATTAGGACATAAACGGAACTATTTCTGCTTATGGAAGCATAAACGTTGCAAAGACATTTTTAAGGATTTCCACTGTAACCTTGTTTGCAATAGAAAAAGAAGTTTGAGATGATTTATATAAATAGAATACTATGTCGCAGCTAAAAAGAATGGGATACACACACACACATATTCACACATACTGTCATGGAAAATGACAATATTTTGATATGTTTAAAAAGCAATCCGCAGAATAATATTTAAAGTAGAAGCTCATTTTTATATAAAAAAATTTTTAAGCAATAGCAAAGAAAGTATTTGAATGAAAGAAAAGCCTAGAAGGAAGAGCATCAGTCTGTTAATACTGGTTTTGGGTTATTGTTTGGAATGGGAGGGAGTCACAGAGCACTTTCATGTTTTATTTATTTATTTATTTATTTATTTATTTATTTTATTTATTTTATTTTTTTCTTTAAAGATTTTATTTATTTATTCATTTATCCCCCCCTTGCTGCTTGTGCTCGCTGGGTCAGCTAACCATGCCGTGCTGGCGGGCTTGCCTTCACTAGGAGGCCCCGGGAACCGAATCCGGGGCCTCCCATATGGTAAACGGGAGCCCTACTGATTGAGCCACAGCCGCTTCCCTCATGTTTTATTTTTAACAGTTCTATATAATTGAGAGCTTTTTAGGCCTTACATATATATATATATATAATTTTTAAAATATAATATATGTAATTTTTTTACTACATGTATTTTATAATGATCCAATTTAATTTCTATATTCAGAAAAAATTGTAAAGATGAAACATATTGACATTAAGAGCAAATTGATCAGTACCTAAGAGGACAAGCCATCACCTGATGTAGCCATGAATGTTAGACTCTATATCACATGTATTTGTCCAGTGTATATTTGCATAGCCCAGACTCATTTTTCTAATTATTGACTTTTTAAGAAGTTTGCCACCTCATATCACAGACTGCTGGCCATGAGAACACAGCCCCTCTGTCTCTTGCTGTGCGGCACCTCCTCTGCTTGCTTCCTTTGTCTTCCTTTAGCTTGGAAAGACTCCATCCCAGTGTGCTGCCGCTACTCCATTCCTTTCTTTTCCCATCTTTAAGATTTCAGTATCACATCTATGGTCCCCAAGTGGAATTAGCACAAGACTAAATTTTAAAAATCCTTCCCCCTACATATTTAGATAAAATACTTGCTTTCTTTCCATTTTTAAACATCTTCCCAGGCACTGTGATAGGTGGGGCATGGTCTCTATGCTCAGGGAATGCAAAGATCCTGGGAGAGGCATACAGGCAGATGACGAGGGGAATAATATGAGGTGCCACCTGCACCGCTGTTTTTTTTTTTTTAACTTTTATTTTATTTATTTATTTCTCCCCTCCCCCCTTGTTGTTTGTGCTTGCTGTCTGCTCTCTGTGTCTGTTCATTGTGTGCTCATCTTCTTTTTAGGAGGCACTGGAAACCAAACCCAGGACCTCCCATCTAGGAGGGAGGTGCCTAATCGCTTGAGCCAACTCTACTCCCTGCTTGTTGTGTCTGTCATTGTGTTTTCCACCTTGGGTCTCATTGTTGTGTCATCTTGTTGCATCAGCTTGCCATGCCAGCCTGTTGCATCAGCTCACTGTCTTGCTTGTCTTCTTTAGGAGGCACTGGGAACCAAACCTGGAACCTCCCATGTGATAGGCCGGCACCCAACTGCTTGAGCCACATCTGCTTCCCCACCTGCACTGTTATAAATACTTTTTCAGCGCCCAAATGTGTGTCCTGTTGGAAGTACCAGATGAGTAAGACATAGTCCCTGACTGCTAAAGGGTTACAGTCTAAGCAGCGCTGTCCAATAGAAATATCATGTGGGACATATATGTAATTAAAATTTTTCTAATAGTCACATTTAAAAAAGTGAAAAGAAACAGATGGCATTGATTTTCATCATACATTTAACTTAATCCAATAGACCCAAAACATTGTCATTTCAATATGTAATCAATATTATTAATTGGATATTTTTCATTATTGTCATACTAAGGTGTGACACCCAGTTTGTACCTTAGATTTACAATACATCTCTATTCAGACTGGATGCATTTTTCAAGGGCTCAGTAGCTACATGTGGCTGGTGGATACTGTTTTGGGCAGGGCAGATCTTAGGGTAAGACAGGCTCATCAATTGGCTATTTCATGCCAACGCATTGAAAGCCCCATAGGGTGTGCCTAGGGTACTGTGAAGGGTAGCATCTCAGTCACTGGGGTGGAGAAGCTATCAGGGAAGACTTCCAGGAGGAAGTAGCACGTGAACAGAGCTAGCCAGATGCCTTGTGGGAAGGCCATCCCCAAAAGGTGGAATAAGCAGCCTGAAGACTGACTCTGGCTTGAAAGAGTGCAGTATGGGCAATGCTCATCACTAGGTGGTTGTAGCTTAAAAGGTGAACCTGAAAAAACATAAATAAAAAAAAATTTTTTTTTAAGTGAAGCTTTTAGTGGATAGGGATGAGGTGGAAGGGGAAAAACAGAGAAAGGGCTGGCAGCAGAGAAGGGAACTTCTCTACTTAAGGGTAAACATGACATGAAACCAGAAGGCTGAGGAGCAGTTAGCCAGAGTGGTGCCAGGTCAGTGGAGGGCAGGCTAGATGTCACTCACGGCTCAGCTCCTTGGCCAGGCCCCTTTGTGCAGTGTGTGGGCTGTGCAACAATCCATGGCAGCCCTCTGTGGTCTGCTATGTTGGACCCTGTTGAGCTGGACTGTTTCACTAAGTTACATAAAAATAAACTCACTGGCACTGGTTGGAGGACATTGTCGTGACACTAACTGATTTCTTTCTTTTCTTTCTTTCTTTCTTTTTTTTTTAAGGGTTTCTCTGGCAGCATAAGCTCCTAACTGTGCTGAGCTTTGCTGGGTGCCACATAAGGCCCAGCGGAAAAATACTGTCCATGCTGGTTTTCCCAAACACTAACAAACTGACCATTTAAAGGGCATCTGTAACTGCACACCTTGGGAATGAACTCCATACATGCTCAGTAAGTATCCAGCCTGTGGGTAGTTCTCTCCGCAGGACACCAATTTGCTCTTTGACCTTGGGCACGTCACCTCTCCTCTTTGGGCTTCAGTTTCCTCCTCTGTGAAAGAAGGCATTGGAACAAAGCTCACAGTTATTGTGTGACTGGGAATCTGTGTGTCAAACTGGAGCAAACCTGCTCTCAGCAAACTATGTCCCAGGCTGTCCCCACCTCAACTTCAGCCCATCAGCACACGCAAACCTGAACGCTTGGTCCTTCCAATCAACTCCGAGCAACCTGCTTGCTGAAATCTCAGGAAAATATCATTTCAGATACGCCCTTAGGAAACAGTACCCCCAGCCGTCCGGTCCCTCCTATATACACACACACATTTTACCCTGCTAGTGCTTTAAGAAACATGATATTGGAAAAATGGATTATGCTCGAAATAATTCCTGAGAACTGGACGAACCAGTTTGTTGAGGAGCCCACAGCCACCTTCAGGAAGGGCCCGCCTTGCCCCCTTCTGCTCCCCCCTGGTGGGAGTGCAAGCCAGGAGGCAGGTCAGTCCCCGGATGAGAAGTCTGAACTAGCTGGAGCTGCCTGGGACAGCTCTGGCATATCCCTGCCTTGGCCGCGGCCCACTAGGGTTTTAATAATGCAATAACAATCAGCTTCTAAACCACACAAAGGCTTTTGGAAAGCAGGAGATAAAAGCCACTTTGTTCTGTTCGTGCCCGGTGCTGTATACATCCATAGGTGTTCCCCAAAAGACTGGCCACTTGTCTGTTGTTCGATTCCCGCTTCCCCCACCGCCCCCTACTTGCTTACTGAGAGGCTATAGATAGCTTAGAATGAAAATGACATCCAGAAGATATACATTTAAAAGAAAACAGAGGCGGGGGTGGGGAGGAGTGGAGGAGAGCCTATTGGAAAGCTGGGTGTGCTTTCTGCTGAGCTCTTCTCTTTGGTAAAACTGTTGGCCCTGGCAGGATGCTGCATCCACTTCATCAAAAACTCATCTTGGGCCCAGTGTGACCCTTAATGCAGCTGGAGCGTGGGCGGCTGCGAGAAGCAGCTATTTCTCCTCCTCGCACAGCTCCGCATTGGGCTGCATAAAGCCTGCCCGAGGGGGCAGCCAGGGCTGTGGGCAGCCCCCACACCTCACTCTCCCCGCCGCTGGGGCCCCCTCCTCCTCCCCCCTGTCCCACCCCTCACCCTCAGGTCTGGGCTTACATAACTAGCTCCTTCACCTGCCCGCAGTCCTCCCACTTTACCCTTATGCAAAGAGACCAACTGAGGGCTGGCTGATGAACCGGATTTACCCAGCTCATCCACCTATGCTCTTAGGTTACAGAATAACAAACAGAACGGAGCAGAAAGTGATGGGTACAAAGGAGACACAGCTTGTGCCATGTTGGAAGATACTAAACCAAATGCTTATTACTTTCCACGTGCGCATAACAGGAAAAAAGTGTTTTATTTATAACCTCCGTCATCATCTGAAGGAAAGTGGGTCTTACAAGCTGTGCGTAGAGAGAGGTGGGGCTTTGTTTAGCTGAGCCATATTATCGGTTTGCATATGCATGTTTGGGAATAGCAGCTAGGACAGAGCAGAATGACTTTGCATAAGAGAGCAGGAGGGATCTGGGAGAGGGAAAGAGCAGCGAGAAGACTAGGCCACCGGGATGGGCTGAAGAAGAAATCCTCCTCGCAAAGGAGAGTTTTAGAGAACATATCTGGGCTCTTTTTTAAATTGTTTATACTAGGGTTTACAGTATAAGCTCCCTCTTCCTTTCTGTCATTAGACTGTCAGTGCTCATTAATGATTTGGGGAGGGGAGAGGCGTTCCAAGAGCCGCTGACATCTGTGCCCATGTTGTCATGGTGTGAACCTGAGACAGCAGCCACAAATGCCAGGTTGAGAAGATGAGACCCTGACATTCGGGTTCTGTATGTGACATCTAGGCTCTACATGGACGTCTACAGGGGCCCCACAGCCATGCTGAGCACTGAGAACTGCTCTTGGGTTTTCAGGTGGAGGTGATGTTCAGGGATCTTGTTGCCACCAAACAGTCAAAAAGAGCTGCAGCATCTCTCAGAGCTGTGGGCGGGGTGGGGGTCTGCGGAGGTCTTTCCTAGCTCTTAGACCGTCTGGCTGGAAGCTTCCCTAGTCCATTGCGATTTGTATTGCTGCTCCCCAAACAAAGGCTGTTCCCATGTTCTTCTCTCAACCATTCATTACCCGTATATTTCCAGTTCATCACTGTGGGGTTTGAGCAAGGATGCTACAACGTTGGGGAGTGGAATATCTTTCAAGACCATCCTGATCTTTCAAAGACCATGTCGATGTTATTTCCTCCCTGACAGTTGGTTGTTGTTTCTTGTTGCCTATGGTATCAAATCTGTCGTCTTGATCCTTTCACTCAAAGTTGTTAGCATTCTCGCCTTAACCTTCTTTCTTTCCTTCACCAAATACAGTAAGTAGTCCATTTAAAACTTTAAGCAGTTCTAGCTATTTTTATCTTCTACTTAAAAAAAAAAAAAAAAATCTGTTTTTTACTCTTCCCCAAGTAGTTCATGAGGAATTCCATCTTTGTGCCGTCCTCTGTCATGCTAACCTTGTCTCCTGGACAAGGCTCTACTTTGTAGAATCTTTCTCAGTTTAGCTCTTAGCACACAAGGAACTGCTTTCAAGTGAGCACCAGGGCAAGCAGGTTAAGGTGTGGCTGCAGGCTACACATGGATTTAGACTGGAACAAGACTCAAGTTTCAAGGCAGATCTGGAACTGGCTTTTCTCCCTCTCTTGTTTCAGCTGTTCTTTTTCTTATGCCATTACTGCTTATATTGCATGTCCTCTACTGACCTGCTCAACCTAGCCACTCACATTTTCTACTTCCTCATGGCTTTGGCTCATACATGGCTGTGGCTTGCCTGGACTCTGCAGCTTCACTTTTAGCTCAAGGTAATGCCCGGGGTAGGTCTTTTAGCTTCTGCTGGTGCTGCCAGCTCTCTCTCATCTTGGTTTCCCAATTTCAGAGTCCAGAGGGGGATCTGATTGACATAGCTCATCTACTTATGCTGGTCCAAGTCATAGATCTCACGCTGCCCAAGGGTGAGCCCTCTTGGATCTGGTGCTTTCTCTGGTTAATCAAACTTGGTTGGTGGACGGGGGTCCATTTCCATCAGTGGGGATGAGAGTTGGGGTATTTCCACATGGGTAGCTTTATGCATGAGCTAGAACATCTTGGTTACAATGTCCTTTGAGGCTCCGCTTAGGTCATATATCCTCTCTATGACTCATTTCAATTACTTTCTCACTTATGTGGTACTTACGATAAAAGGCCCGAGACTCCAAAGATGGAAGCCCACCCAATCTGAATCTCAATGGCAACATGATTTCAAATATCCATATCCTGTACTTCTGTCCCTGGAAGTCATTGAGATATCTAAAATTTTTCAACCTTTGAGACTTTACATTCTGTTTCTTAGAATACCTCTTAAATGCAGAAGTGACACAGAAATTTTATGGCCCAATTTTTGAGGTTGAAAACATTCCTGTAGTACTCATAAGGGATGTTTTAGAAGCTTCTCTAAAGATGGTGTTGAAAGGCAGATGACATACAGGATAGAGATTACGGAAATAGAATAAATTGGACTTGGTGACTCCTTGACTATAGGGAATGAGGAAGAGTGTGGAATCATTAATAGAGTAACATAACATTTTGGCTTTGGTGATTGTATGGGAAATGGGGAAAGAATTGTAAATTTAGAAAATGGGAGGAAGGTGATCCATATTTTACAGACCGTCAACAAGTCAATAAATATGTATTCAGCACCCACTCTGTGCCAAGCACTGGGCTAGGACTGGTGATACTAAGATGAAAAAGATGCAATTCTTGACACCAGAGTGATCACTCCAGAGAGGGAGATAGATGTAGAGATAAACAATTATAATAGTGTGAGACACATATCTGATAAGGGTTTAATATTCAGGATATATAAGGAGATGTTACAACTCAACAATAAAAAGACAAATGACCCAATTTAAAAAAGGGCAAAAGACTTGAATAGCATTTCTCCAAAGAAGAAATACAAATGGCAAAAAAACACATGAAGAAATGCTCAACATCACTCATGATTAAGGAAATGCAAATCAAAACTACAATGAGATATCATTTCACACTTATCAGAATGGCCACTATTAAAAAGACAGAGAACTACAAGTGTTGGAGAGGATGTGGAGAGATAGGAACACTTCTTCATTGTTGGTGGGAATGCAGGATGGTACAACCACTATGAAGGACTGTTTGGTAGTTCCTAAAGAAGTTGAGTATAGATTTGCCATGTGACCCTGCAATACCACTACTGGGTATATACCCAGAAGAACTGAGAGCAGTGAGACAGACATCTGCACACCGATGTTCATAGCAACATTATTCACAATTGCCAAAAGTTGGAAACAACCCAGGTGTCTCTCAACAGATGAATGGATGAAGCTGGAGGACATTATGTTGAGCAAAGCAAGCCAGATCCAAAAGGACAAATACTGTATGATTGCATTACTATGAACTAAATATATTGTATAACACAGTTTGATTTAAAACATTTTTTATATGTATTGAGTACATTTATTTGAGAAATGTATGTATTTATTCATCTGTGTTTACTTTTTAGTTTTTAATTGTTTATATTTTCAATTACTAAATGTACAAAATAAAGTTAAAAAAAATTCTGTGTGACAAGTACCATAATGAAGAGCAGTATGAGTAAGATACAGTGGTAGATCAAAAAGGGGAATGAACAAGACTTCTGGGGAGGTCATAGAAAATTTAATAGAGTAGGAGACATTTTTTGAGAAGAGTCATGAAGGATGACCAAGTGATGAGAGAGAGAGCATTCTTGCTATCAGGAAACCTTTTGAAATATCTTGGATACAGGCAGAAGGTGATAGAAAATGAAGCAGAGGTAAGATCCTGGAGAACCTTACGAGGCAGACAAAAGAGTCTGGATTTTGTTCTCCAGGGAATAGGGAAACATTGAAGAGTTTTAAGCAGGGTAGTAGGGAAAGCAGATTTACAGCAGTGTGAAGGATGAATTATATGGGGATAAGATAGGAGGCAGAGAGAATAGTTAGGAGATTAATGCAATGCAATAGTTCATAAGACAGATGATGAAAGAATAAGTAAAGGAGTGAAGTGAAGAATAGAGAGACATTACAGAAACACAATGCATAGACTTGGTGACTCACTGGAAGTAAGGAGCAGGGAAGAAGTAGGAGGAGTCTTGGGGAATTGGGCAGATGGTGATTATAATAACCAGACCCAAAAATACAGAAGAGGTGATCTGAGGCAAAATAATGTATTTACCTATCTTTCCCATTGGACTGCTGTTTCCTTCAGAGCAGGGGTTATGTTTTATTCACTGCCATATTATCTGTGCTTAGTACAAGAAATTGTATATCCAGTAATTAAGAGTTTTGAGCATGTTGAGTTTAAAATATCTGTGGGATAACCAAATAGATGGATAAAAACATCCAATACTTAGCTTTAAAGTTCAAGAAAAAGATCTGAACTGGAGAGGTATATTTGGGAGTCATCATCTATACTGATAGGTGAGCTCACCCAGGGAGACCATAGAATGAGTCCAGAGGAGGGTTGAGGATAGAACTTTGGGTAGTAGCAATATTTAAGGGGAAGGCAGAAGAAAAGGAGCCAGTTGCAGAACTGGGAAAATGGTGTCATGGAAGCCAAGGTGGTGCAATATCCAGAACATGGGAGAAGTCAACAGTGTCAAAGGCACCACAAGATCATAGCTCCTAGACAGTATCACTCTAGTTAACTGGTCCATCTCTGGCCTCAGAATCATAGACTTCCTTCTCATTAAACTCATTTCTTCCAGGTGTACTCCCAAGCCCCCAACCTCAAGTTTCTTATCCAAGGAGCCACAGTGGCTGGTGACTGAACCTGTTCTTACTATTGTAATGGCTGAATGAGATAATATATGTTAGTGACTCTCAAACTTTTTGATTTAAGGACCCTTTTATATTCTTTAAAATTACCAAGGACCTTAACAAGCTTTTGTTTACATGGGTTATATATATTGATATTTTCTTTTTTTGTGTGTGGGGCGCCGGGACCAACGATCACCAGCTGCCCAAGCAACAAAAATTATGCTTCCGAAGTCTCTTGATGTCGATTTTGCACGAAGAGCAGGCTAGGTGCCCTATGTGTGCCACGCACGACAGAAGCCCTTTCTATTGCTATTTTCTATGTTATAAATTGAAGCTGAGAAAGTAAAAACTATTTACTAATTCATTAAAAATAGACAGTAATAAATGCAATATATGTTAACATACGCAGCATAGTTCATAAAATAGCACTATATTTTCAAAAATAATTTAGTACAAAGAATGGCATTGTTTTATAGTTTTCCAAATTTCTTAAATTGAGAGAGAAGAATTCTCATATTTGCTCCTGCATTCAATGTTATAAGACATGTCATGTAAATTTTGGAAAATTCTGCTGTATAAGCATGAGAGATTGACAGCTATACAAGGCAAATAACAGCTTAGTATGATTCTGAAAGTAGTTCTGTCTCTGAGGACTCCCTAAAAAGATTGCAGAGAACCTCAGGGATCCCCAGACCACACTTTGAGAATCACTGGTGCATGTGAATGCACTTTGGAAGCTAGAAAGCCCATAAAAACATGTTATTATCACCTTGAAAACCTACACCCATGTGACAGTTTGAAGCTTTTTATGGATCCCAGAAAAGATCATGTTCTTAAAGCTAATCCATTCCTGCAGGTGTGGGACCCTTTGATTGGACTGGATTCAGTTGGGGGACTTTGATTGAATTACTTCAGTGAGGCATGACCCAGGGTGGGTCTTCTTCTTCTTGCTGGAATTCTTTATAAACAGAGGACTGATAGCAGCAGATACACAGGGGAAAAAAAATTCAGGTACAAGGAGAAGGAACCTAGAAGCTCAGAGAGGATCCCAGGAGAGTGGAAGCCACAGACAGGGCTGCCAGAAGCTAAAGCAATGAGACCGGAGAGACGCAGATGCCTCCATGTGCCTTGCCATGTGGAAGGAGTCCAGCATCACCAGCAGCTGATATTTGGTGAGACAGCATCTCTGATGGTGCTTGATTTGGACATTTTCACAGTCTCAGAACTGTACGCTTTTAACACAATAAATTCCCATTATAAAAGCCAACCCATTTCTGGTACATTGCTCCTAGCTGCCTTTAACAAAACTAAAACACCCTGGGTATTAGAAAGGAATCTCTCACTTGTGCCTGCAATTTGCTCAAGGGGAGTATTATGCTTGAGTAACATTGCTCCAAACATGTCCTTAGGCCAAGACAGAAAAAGGGTTTCCAGTCCAGACTCCTTACTATCTCCTTCCTGAGAATGAAGTGAAAACTATAAATGACAATGTGCTACAAAAATACAATGTGTTAATCTGAGATATATTGTTTTAAGGTAAACTGTTAATCATCTCCAGGGCAACCACTAAGGAAATAACTCAAAAAATATAAAAGAAGCAGCAAGGGTATTAAAATGGTATACTGGAAAATATCTGTTTAACAAAAAACAAGACAGTAATAAAAGAATAGAGGAATGAGAAGACATAAGACATACAGAAAACAAATTGTTAAAGGGCATATGTAAGCCCTACCTTGTCAGTAATTACTTAAATGTAAATGGTCTAAACACTTCAACAAAACAGAAGACTTGGGAAGTATGACATAAAAACAACAACAAGAACAAAATGATCCAACTATATGCTGTCTACCAGCAACATACTAAATTCAAAGACACAAATAGCCTGAAAGTAAAGGGATGGAAAAGGATTACTCAAAAAAGAGCTGGAATGGCTATGGTAATATCAGATAAAATAGACTTTAAGACAAAAATTGTTACTAGAGACAAATAAATACATTTTATAATAAATTCAAGGGTCAATCCACCAGGAGGACACAACAATTATAAACATATGTGGTCCTAATAACAGAACCCCAAAATATGAGAAGCAAAACCTGACAGAATTGAAGGGAAAAACAGACAATTCAGCAATTATAGTTGGAGAGTTCAATATTCCATTTTCAATAATGAATAGAACAACTAGGCGTAACATCAACAAGGAGACAGAAGATCTAAACAGCACTATAAAACAACTAGTCCTAACAGATGTCTACAGAACACTTTACTCAACAACAGCAGAACACACATTCTTCTCATGTGCGCACGGAACATTCTCCAGGATAGAACAAATATTAGATCATAAGACAAGCAATATATTTAAAAGGATTAAAATTATGTTTTCTCTGTCCACAATGGAATAAAATTAGAAACCAATAACAGAAAGAAATTTGGGAAATTTGCAAATATGTGAAAATTAAACAACACACTCTTAAAAAGACCCAATGGTCAAAGAAGAAATCATGAGGAAAATTAAAAAACACTTTGAGATGAGTGAAAATGAAAATACAGCATACCAAACCTTATGGGATGTAGTGAAAGCAGTGCTTATGGCTATAAATGCCTATATTAAAGAAGAAAAATCTCGAATCAATAACCTAATCTTCCACCTTAAGAAACTAGAAAAAGAAGAGCAGACTAAACCCAGAACAAGCAGAAGAAAGGAAATAATAAACACTAGAGCAAATATTAATGAAATAGAAAGTAAGGAAACATTCAATAAAATGAACAAAATCGAAAGTTAGCTTTTAAAATTTAATTGACATAACTAACACTGCTGATTTATAAATGTGATTGTGGCTGAAAGGGGTAGTCTATGGAAGTAAATGTCAATTGAAAGGAAACTAGAGAATAATCTAGGGAATGAATAATATAGTGATTTCAGTGGTCGATGACAATTGTGGTTAATAGTATAAATATAAATATATGCTCTTCTTTTACAAAGTGCTAAGAATATGGTGATATATGGAAAAATTGTAACTAATGTAACTTATGGATGACAGTCAACAGTAATATTGTAATATTTTGCAACAATGGCAAGAAGATTTTTTTTAATACTAAGGGAAAACTATAGGGAGGTATAAGGGGGTGTAGGATTTTTCCTTTTGGAGTAATGAAAATGTTCTAAAATTGACTGAAGTGATGACAGCCCAACTCTGTGATGAAAATGAGAGTCACTGAGTGTACCCTCTGAGTGGATTGTACAAAGCATGGGACTGTATAACACAGGGAATCCAGTGGTGGATGATGGACCGTAGTTAACAGGACAAATATGAGAACATTTTCCCCTGAACAATAACAAATATATAATACTAATATAAAGTGTTAATAATTGGGTGGGTTGGGGGGAAAATACACCAAATGTAAGATATGGGCTACAGTTAGTAATAATAGTTTGATGATACTCTTTCATTGTTTGTAACAAACGTTTCCCAACAATGCAAGGTGTTGGTGGTAGGGAGAGGTATGGAAGCCTCGTATGATGATATGCATAGTTGTTTTGTAAATCCACAAATTTTATTACACATTTATTGTTTATGTATGTTCATGTATGAATGATATATTTCAATTAAATTTTATTTAAAAAAAGAAAAGACAACTGACAAACCTTTAGATAGATTGACCAAGAAGGAGGAAAGACTGGAATTATTAAAATCAGGAACGAAAGAGAGGACACCATTACCTGTCTCACAAAGGGTTAAAAGGGAATACTGTGAAAAACCTAAATGCCAACAAATTAGATAACCCAGATGAAATCAACAAATTCCTAGAAAGATACAAATTGCTGAAACTGACTCAAGAAGCAATATAAAATCTTAAGGGGACTAAAAGAGTAAAGAGAATATGAAAAACAAATTAAATTGAATTTGGATTATTAAAAACAAAACAAAACTTTCCACAAAGAAAAACTCAGGCCTAGATGGCATGACTGGGGAATTCTATCCAATGTTTAAAAAAAGAAAAATAAACAGACATATTTCATAAACTTGGAGAGCTAGAGCAGTCTTCAGAGGTGGCACTGGAAAAGGGGTCCAAATTTGGGGTTAAATTATGATTCTGACTTTCACTAGCTTGCTGACCTTGGGCAAGTTACTTCACTTCTTTGAACCTCAGGTTCCTATTTCAAGAATACAAATGACACTGGCCCTATACACCTCACAGGGTGGTGAGTGTCTGAGATACCCTGTGAGAAGGTTTACTAGACTGTAAGCACTACACAAAAATTAGTCTTCACTACTGGGGTCTCCATAACTTAATGCCAGGGTGTTTGGATTGCAAGGGAAGATAGAACCACCATCCCCAGGTGATGGATGGAGTTCAAGTCTTTTTATAGCTGCCGCCTTCTACTGTCTGGGACAATGGTTATATTCTCCAGTGCCCAAGAGATAGCTGTTATTATTACAATGTTTATTTGGATTATTTTCTTTTGAAGAATTTTCACTTGTCCAACCTTCTGCTTGGCTTTATTGCTTTTGTTTATTTCGGTATGTGTAGGCATTGTTTATTAGAGCAGGATATGTTTGAGCTTCGGTCAAATGTTGAAATGTATAGATTAAAGGTGAAAATCTAAAACAGAGTGATCTCAGAAGGTTTTCCTAGAAGCAGCGTAGTGCACAGCATAGATTTTGGTGTTAGCCATAGATGGGTTTATT
The DNA here is from genome assembly GCA_026826555.1 of Tolypeutes matacus. NCBI lineage: Eukaryota > Metazoa > Chordata > Mammalia > Cingulata > Chlamyphoridae > Tolypeutes > Tolypeutes matacus. The sequence goes on from JAKSZT010001178.1 coordinate 14,785,175, forward strand.
TATTTATTTTTTTAAGGAAATACCAGGGATTGAACCTGGGACCTTGTATAGGTGAGTTTGAAGCAGGTGCTCAACCACTTGAGCTACATCCGCTCCCCGCCGTAGCTGATTTAAATTCCAGTTCTACCACATCCTAGCTGTGAGACTTTTGGCAAATTATATTACCTAACTTCTTTGAGCTTCAGTTTCTTCATATGTGAAAAAGAGAATTGTAACTACATAGGACTATTGTGAGGATGACAAGAGACAATGCTTAGCACAGGGCTTTGTAAGAGGTTAATAAATCTAGTTATTATTATAGGGCCTGGACAATGAGAGATCAAGGTCAGCTTCTCAGCTTAGGGAAGAAGGTGGTAGGGTTATTTATCAATTGCCTACTCCGTGCCAAGTACTTTTCCATCTGCTCTATCACTTGATCCTCACAACCCTGAAATGCAGACATTAATACCCATTTACATATGACCAAATGAAGGCTCAGAGCACTTTAATTATTTGTCCAAAGTCACACAGGTCATTAGTTATCCATTTGAGGGTGGAATTCATGATTCCTGAGTTCATGGTCTTTTTTTATTCTGTATATACAGAGTCCATATCCCCTTGTGGTCAAACTACTCCTTCCCTTCTATTTCGTTATTCATTGACCTCATAAGCAAGCAGATCTGCCCTTTGCCAAGTGCCTTCATCTGTCGAGTTACTCTCTTCTACCCCCAATTCCAGTCCACCTCTGGATGCTTGCCTCCAGTTCAAGTGTTTCAGGGGACTGAACCACCATGTAATAGAGTGCTGTAGAGGTGACTCAAGGATTGGATGTAGCATTGGACCACTTGAAAAAAAGGTCTCTTCCAACCTTAGTCAACTTTTAAATGTTGCCTGGCGCCTTCTCTGAATCCTCCAAGAAGTAGTAGTCCTCCTTTTCTTTGTTTTCCTACAGAAACTTTCCAGACCTCTGATATATATTTCCCATTATATTTAAAGTAGCAGTTTATTTGAGTCTTTCAGGCTCAGTGGAGTCTATGTCTTTCCCAACTCTGAACCTCCTGCCTTAATTAAGAATGATATAAAGCAGGGCTTCTTAACATTTTTATGCCGTGTACCTCTTTGGCAGTGTGATAAACCCATGAATCCCTTCTTAGTTTTAAATAAATAAAATAAAATATATAGGATTCCAAATGAAGCCAATTATATTAAAATACAGTAATCAAAAATTTTAAAAACCAAATTTGGATATAATAAAATATTGCTGATTTGTTAGCACGTTAAATAGCAAGACCTAGTAGTGGAGCTAATAACTACCATGATTTTAAGGAAGTGAAGAATACAAACATTATTTCAAGATCCACAACAACTTCAATATAATATTAAAAATCCGCGATTTTTATCATGACAAAGTCACAGTTGGCTTTGAGTACTACTGTGGTTTGTTCCTTACATTCATAATCGAAGGGAATACTAAATTTAATAAAGATGTAATTATTTTTCTCATCCAAATTCACAATTTCCTGAATTCTATCTGAAGACCCTAGATTAAGAATCCTTGATTTAATGAATCATCTGAAAGTCTAAGTTGATTGAAATTAACCCTTCTTCTCTGTGTTTCCACAATGCTTGTAGTTAAACTTAGTACATTGAATTGCAGATATTGATATTTGTTTATGTGTCTTTCCCACCCACTAGACTAGAAATACCATAAGAAGGAGGAGCTGTCTTATTTATTTTTGTTTCCTGCCAGCGTGCTTGACTTTGGGTCAGTTCTCAATATATGGTTGGGAGCTAAAGTGAATGAACGATGAGATTTAATATATCAATGAATGATAAAAAGGTTCAGCACTGCAGCAATGGGTTTCCTTGTATACCTTCAGACTACCCATCTTCAAGGTGCATCTCGGAATAGGTTCTCATTTAAGGTGCTTCTGACTTCTCTTGGCCTCACTGTTTCATCTTCTAAGTAACTGCCCACTCTGTTGGGATGGACCTTGTCACTTAATAGCTAAATTATGTTTGTAATTCATTTCTTCCTAACTCTGTTGCAAAGCCTTGAAAATAGAAACTGGCTTAGAGACTCTAGGGGTAGGAAATATGCTCATTCAATTAATAATTGGAAAGAAAATGTATGAAATTTACATACCCACCTGTATTTACCCTTGGCAATGGAATTGTGGGGTGAGAGATTTTTATTAAACATATCGTTTCAACAGGCATATAATACACAAACTGAGTGCTTACTATGTGCCAAACTTTGGGTTAAATGTGGATATTACCGTCAAGGAGTTCAGAAGCCAGTATATTGACCGACAAATAGGTAATTACATCACATGGAAGGACTGTTACGTGAGAAGACACACAGGGCACTCTGAGAACACATAAGCGGAACACTTTTTCTAGCCTTAAACAGGTGGGTGGATCAGAGAAAGCTTCCAGAAGTAAGTGGTATTTAATCTGGGTCTTGAAATATGAGGATCAAGGACTTGTCAAATAGAAGGATGTGGTGGCTTGGAGAGAAGGGGGGAAAGCAGTGCTTTAGGTATAGGAAATAGCATGTGCAAAGTGAAATAAAGACCTACAGGCCCAGATGGCTTCACAGGTGAATTCTGCCTAACATTTAAATAAGAATTAATGCCATTTCTTCAAAAATTTTTCAAAAAAATAGAAAAAGAGAGAATATTAATTCATTCTCTGAGACCAGAATTACCCTGGAACTAAAACCAGACAAAGGTATCAACAAGAAAAAAAAAGTCATTCAAAACAATATCTCTTATTAATATAGACAAAAATGTCTGGGAAACCAAATCCAGTAAAATATAAAAAGGACTATATACATCACAATCCAGTGGGATTGCAAGGTTGGTTTAACATCTGAAAATTAATGTAATACACCATAGCAACAGAATAAAGGGGGAAATCCTCTCAGGAGATGCATAAAAAGCATTTGACAAAATACAACACCCTTCATGTAAAACACGTAACAAATTAGGAATAGCAGAGAACTTCCTCGACTTGATAAAGGCCACTAATGGCAAACCTAAGTTAACATCATACATATTGGTGAAAGATTGAATGCTTTCACCCTAGGATCAGGAACAAGACAAGGATATCCACTCACCACTTCTACTCAACATTGTATTGCAGATTCTAGGCAGGACAATTAGGCAAGATGAAGAAATAAAAGGCAACCAGAATGGAAAAGAAGAAGTAAAACTCTATTTGCATATGCAGGATCTTGTACATAGAAAATCCTAAGGAACACACACACACACACACATACACACATGCTATTAGAACTAAAAAGTTCAGTAAGGTTGCACATACAAGATTAATATACAACAATCAATTGTATACCTCCACGCTAGCAATGAACAGTCCAAAAATCAAGTTAAGAAAACAACTCCATTTACAATAGCATAAAAAAGAATAAAATAATGAGGAAAAATTTTAACAAAAGAAAGGTAAGATTTGTATATGAAAAACTAAAAAACATAATTGAGAGAAATTAAAGGAGACCTAAATAAATGGAATGACATTCCATGTTCATGGATTAGAGGACTTAATATTGTTACGATGGCAATACTCCTAAAATTGAGCTACAGATTCAGCACAATCTCATTCATAATCCCAACTGCCCTTTTTACAGAAACCGATAAGCTAATTTAAAAATTCATAGGGAAATGTGAGGGACCCAGAATAGTCAAAGAAATCTTGAAAATAAGGAAAGTTATAGGACTTACATTTCCTGATTTCAAAACATACTACAAAACAACAGTTATCAAGACAGTGTAGTACTGGCATAAGGATAGATGTATAGGTGAATGGAATAGAATTGAGAGTCCAGAAATAATCTCTTACAGCTATGGTGAATTGAATTTTGACAATCTGGGAAAGAATAGTCTTTTCAACAAATGGTGCTGAGACAACTGGATATTCACAGATAAAAAGATGAAGTTGGAGCCCTATATCACACCATATGCAAAGGTTAACTCAAAAGAGATCATATACCTAAATGTAAGAGCTAAAACTATACAATGCTTAGAATAAATTATAGGCATAAATCTTTGTGATCTTGGATTAGGTCATGGTTTCTTAGATATGACATCAAAAGTGCAAGCAACAAAATAAAAATTAGATAAATTGGGCTTCATCAAAATTAAAGGCTTTGGTACTTTAAAGGACACCATCAAGAAAGTGAAAAAGAAAACCCACAGAATGGGAAAAAATATTTGTAACTTACACATTTGATAAGAGACTTGTATCTAGAATATATAGGGAACTCTTACAAGTCAATAACAAAAAGACAAAACAACCCAATTAAAAAATGGGCAAAGGATTTGAATAGGCATTTCTCCAAAGAAAATACATGAAAGTCCAATAAGCTCATAAAAAAATGCTCAACATCATTAACCATTAAGGAAATGCAAATCAAAGCCACAATGCAATACCAATTCACACCCACTGGAATGGCTAGAAAATAACCAGTGTTGGAGAAGATGTGGATAAATAGGAACCCTCATGCATTATTGGTGGGAATATAAAACAGTGCCGCCACTGTGGAAAACAGTCAGTTCCTTAAAAAGTTCAACATAGAACTACCATGTAAGCTGGCAATCCTACTCTTAGGTATATTCTCCAAAGAATTGAAAGCAGATACTCAAACAGATACTTGTACACCAGTGTTCACAGCAGCATTACTCACAATAGCCCAGAGGTGGTACTCATTGACAGATGACTGGAGACCCAAAATGTAGTATATCCGTACAGTGAAATACTATTCAGCCATAAAAATGAATGAAGTTCTGATACATACTACAACATGGATGAATCCTGAAAACATGCTAAGCGAAATAAGCCAGACAAAAAAAAGATGATTCCATTTATACGAAATATCTAAAATAAGCAAGTCATAGAGACAGAAGATAGATTAGAGGTAATCAGAACCTAGGAGAAAGGGGATTTATTGCTTAATGGATAAAGAGTTTATGTTTTGGGTGATGAAAAACTTTAGTAATGGAAGGTGGTAATGGTAGCACAACATTGTAAAAGTAATTAATATTATTGAATTGTACACTTAAAGTAGCAAATTTTGTGATATATATTACCACAATTTAAAAAAACCCCACAAAATACCACTTCAAATCTATGAGGAACTAAAATTAAAATGGCAGATAATAACAAGTGTTGGTGAAAATAGGGAAAAATTAAAACCCTCATATACTACTGGTAGGAAGTAAATGGTGCAGTCATTGTGGAAAACAGTCTGGAAGTTCCACAAAAAATTAAATATGGAGTTACCATATGACCCAGAAATCCCACTCCTAGGTATATACCCAAGAGAAATGAAACATAGGTACACAAAAACTTGTACACAAATATACATAGCAACATTATTCATAATGCCAAAAGGTGGAAACAGCCCAAATATCTATTAACTGATGGTTAAATAAAACATGGTGTGTACATACAATGGAATATCTTTTTCAGCAATAAAAGGGATAACTACTGAGACAGGCTACAACATGGATGAATCTTGAAAACATCATACAATAAATAAGAAAAAAATACGCAAACAAAAAAAAAAAAGAGGGAAAAAAACCCCCACCATACTAAACAAAAGAAGTTAGTCATAAAAGACCACATATTATATGATTTCACTAAAATGAAATGTACAGAATAGGGAAATCCATAGAAAGAAAAAGTAGATTAGCAGTTGTCTAGGGTTGGGGACATTAGAGGTGACGGGGTGGAGGCAAATCGGGAGTGACTGCTAATGGGTATGTGGTTTGTTTGGGGGATGATGAGAATGATCTAAAACTGATTGTGATGATGGTTGTATAAATCTGTGAATATACTACAAACCATTGAATCATGCACTTTCAATGGGTTAATTGTATAGTATGTGAATTATATTACAATAAATCATCATATATATATTTTAATTTTTTTATTTTTAAACAATTTATTGAAGTATATCATTCATACATGAACATACATAAACTATAAGTATTCAATAAATATCATGAACTTACAAAACAAACATGCCTAACATCATATAGGGCTCCCACACATCACCCCCCCACAAACATCCTGCCTTGTTGTGAAACATTTGTTAACAAATCATGAAAGAGCAACGTCAAAGTATTACTACTAACTATAGTCCAAATATTCCTCCCCTATACATCTTTTTAAGGATTTATTTATTTACTTTTATCCATTTTTAAACCCCTCCCCCTTTTTTGCTGTTTCTGTGTCCATTCGATGGGCAACTCTCTGCATCCATTTCCTGCCCTCTCTTCTCATCCTTTTCCTCCTGTCTTCACTGGAATTTGATCCTCAGAACCTCTGATGTGGGAGAGAGGTGTCCTACCGCCTGCGCCATCTTAGTTCCTGGTTTTTCGGTGTGTCTCGTCTTGGTGTCACTCTCCTGTTATGTCATCATCTTGCTGTGTGACTTGCGGGGCCTGGTGGTGCACCCGTCAGTAACTTTTAGTATTATTTTAAATTCTCTATAATAATGCATCCCCAGGACAGACTACTCCTACCACCTTCTCTTGGAAATTGCTGAATTACACATTTGTAAATATTCAGATGATCATCAGGATGAATTGGCACTGTTTTGAACCACTTTTATAATAATTCCTTTTAGATTTTGTATATCTAAAGATCAAAAGACTTTGTTAGATAGCAGCAAACATCTTAGTCAATCCACTCAAAAAGTTTATGGATTTTTCCTATTTCAAAAAAACTTTTTATTGAAACATAATAAACACAAAGAAAAGTAATCATATATAGCCTGCCCAATTTTCACAAGCAGAACACACTCATATAACCAGAATCCAAATCAAGAAACAAAAGCTAGCATCACCAAAGCCTCTTTCTGCCCCTTTCCTTTCAGTCCCTACCATATCACTACATTTGACTACCATTTCCCATTTATGTAAATAGGATCCATACAGTCAGTATTCTTTTGTATCTGGATCCTTTCACTAAACATTTAGTTTGTGATATTTGTTCACGTTAGTTATGTGTGGTTGCAGATGGTGCGGTCTTATTATTGTACAGTATTCCATTGTATGACTACATGGTATGACTATAGCACAGTCTATTATCCAAGGATATTTGGATTTTCTCTGATTTTCAGTTATTATCAATAGTACTGCTATGAATAGTCTAGTTCATGTCTTTTGGTGAACATATGTGCAACTTTCTGTTGAGCATTTACCTAGGCGTGGAATGTATATTTTCAGCTTTAGTATATTCTACCAAACAATTTCCCAAAGTTGTCTTCAAAGGCTTATGTTAAGAATTGCCCTATCACTTCTAAACCACAAAGTCCTTTAGGTTGAGTGAAGTAACAGACTCCTGGAGAAAGACATGCAATGGATGTTTCTGGTTAAATGAACTGTGGGGGTAGAGAACTTTGAAGCATTTAAAGCTGTCACTTGAGCTGAGCACTTCAGGAAACTGCCTGGAAGAAGAAAAGGCTCCATTTCCCAGACTGTGTTTCAGATCAATCTCTGTCTGGTGCTTTCCCCACTAGCGGTTCTAAGCCATCTACCACAATTGCTGAAGACCTGAAGAGAGACAAGAAGAAATAAAGGAAAGAATGGGGAGGATTCTAAGGATGTAAAGAAATCAAGGCAGGTTCTAGAGAAAGGTCAGAATATTCAGAGTCAACGTTTGAAAAGAAATCTGTAAATCACAAAATGAAATGGCCAGGGTAGCTGATGTGGCTCAGTGGTTGAGCACCGGCTTCCCACATGCGAGGTCCAGGGTTCAATCCCCCGTCCTGGTACCTCACACACACAAAAAATAAAATAAAATAAAATAAAAATAAAAATAAATGAAATGGCTAACCAATTCCTTTTCTTCTCTTTGTGACTATTCCTTCAAAACCAAAGTCCTTAAAGAACCATCCCGAGAAGGACAGTAAAAACATGTTCACACACTAGCAGCCATTCGTAACTCTATACTTTACTCAACCCTTCCTCCAAAGCTCTTCTCTATCTTACTTGTCAGGATTTCACTCACGGCGAGATCAGTTCTGTCCCCTGACCTTCAGATCTGGGTGTACCAATGCCAGTTAGCCTACCTAGACTACACTTGAAATTCAACACCTTCAACCACTCAGTCCTTCTCGCTAAAATTCAGCCTTTGTTCCCTTCACTCCCCTCATCCTTTACAACCAGTCTGGCTCAAGTCCTATCAATTCTACCTCCAGTATCACCACCCTGATCTCTCCCACCATTACCTCTCACCTGGACTCCACAACAGCCCCCCCCCAACATGTCTCCCTGCCTCCAGGCTGGCTTTCCCCAGACCTGTTTCCACCCACATCCTTAGAAGTCTTTCCTATGAATCTGATCATGTCCACTCTCCACCCGAAAGCCTTTGATGACCTTTCCAATGTCCTTAGAAGGAAAAACTCCTTAATAGGTTCAGTGAGATCCTTCGATTCCTGGCCACTGCCTCTCTCTGCAGCTTCATCTGTCAGTCACCTCTCTGTTGTGCTAATGATCCAGCCATGCTGAACTTCCTTCAATTTCCTGAATATATACTATGCGTTCTCTCTTCATACAGGGACTTCTTTGGGATTTGGAGGTTGTCCTGAGTACCATTGTGGCAACGGATGTAGGCCATTTTAAATCAGCACACACCACTCAGAACTGAGTGGGAGAGAGTGTGGTCTACGATGTGAACTGTGGTCTAAGGTTGGGGGCAAGGCCCCAGGATGTGTAAGTCCATTGAGGGTGGTGGGCCACACTTGTGGGAGATGTTTGTGTGGGATGTGGTGGGAGGTGTGGGAGGTGGGCAACATGGGAATCCCAGTGGGTTCCGTGTAATATTTTGGGTAATCTAAGCACCTTTTAAAATATATTTATATATATATATATATATATATATATATATAACATTTTTGTAAGCAAATGCACATATATGCATATATATTTATATATCATTTTACAAATATTGGTATGTATTGTGAAAATTTTGATTTTTACCCACAATAAAAAATAAATTAAAAAAAAATATATATATATATATATAGGGGGACGGATGTGGCTTGGATGGTTGGGCATCCGTTTCCCATGTGGAGGGGCCTGGATTCAATCCGGGACCTCCCAGTGGATATAAAGAAAAATATGGAGAGTGCGCAGGCCCCCAGGCCCCACGAGTGGGTATGCCTCTGGGGCCCATGTGCGGGTACGCTGCCATGCCTCGCAAGCGAGTGAGCTCCCCAGGGCCCATGCGCGGGTGCACTATCAGGCCCTGCCGGGACATGCAGCAAGATGATGATGTGGCAGGGGAGTGACACAGGGGAGAGCCAGTACAGGACATGCCAAAAAACCAGGAGCTGGGATGGCACAGGTGGTGGGATGCCTCTCTCCCACATCGAGGGTTCCTGGGTTGAATCCTGGTGGGGACAGGAGGAGAAGGATGGGAGGAGATGGGGTGGGGGGCTGCGGGCACAGAGAGTTGCCCAGCAAATGAATGCAAGAATAGCAGAAAATGGGGTGAGGGGGGAAAGATAGATGAAAGTGAAAAAATAAATAGATAAATCTTTATATATATATATATATATAGTGCGAATATTCTTGCTGCCCTGATTTTGTGATAATCAGGGTAGGCTAAACATTTACTATATTAGGAATCATGCATGTGTCCCCAGACCTAGTTTTTCTCCCTAGGTCTGGTTTTTGGAATGCTGGTGATAAACTAAGCCTGATTTATTATATGACCATCCTGAATGGGAAAAGACTAACTCTAGGAATCTTTGGTCAACCTTAAGAGATATAGCAGGGGGACGGATGTGGCTCAAATGGTTGGGCATCCGTCTCCCATATGGAGGGACCTGGGTTCGACCCCCGGGACCTCCTGGTGAAAATTGAAAAAAGAAAAATATAGAAGGCGTGTGGGCCACTAGGCCCTGCCCGCGGGTGCGCCGCCAGGCCCTGTGCAGGGTGAGCAGCCAAGATACGACTATAGTTAGTAGTAATACTTTGACGATGCTCTTTCATGATTTATTAACAAATGTTTCACAATAATGCAGGGTGTTTGTGGGGAGGGGAGTGATGTGTGGAGCCCTGTATGATGTTATGCATGTTTGTTTTATAAGATAACAATGTTTACTGAACACTTAGAGTTTGTGTATGTTCATGTATGAATGATATACTTCAATAAATTGTTTGAAAAAAAAGTTACTGAAAATCGATTTGCTTTTTATTATTACCATGCACTGACAATTCTAAATACCAATGATGCAATATTTTGCTGATCTAATTTCTAAACAACTGCTGTGGCTACTATTGAGCTGAGCTGGGCCACTCTAACAGGTCAAAGATGTAAATAACAGCTATGACTTAGGAGGCGTGTGCATTGAGTCACAAACTGGGCCTGGTCCTTTTAAATGAATCTATAACCACGCAGCTGTGTGGGCTAGGCAATATAGTTCCCACTGTACAGATGAGAAAACTGAGGTCCAGGCAGGTTAAATGACTTGCTCTACTTCTCTCAGCTAGTAAAGATGAGAATGGGGACATCCATCCAAGCCTTCTACCTCACAGCCCATTTTCCTATTAGGCTCTACTGCCTCTTGATATCAACTGGCACATGGAAGGCCTTTGATATGTATTTGCTGAATGAATGAATAAATAAATGAGTAGGTGGATGAAAGATTTAATCACTATTTTAGTCAGTTCAAGAAGGAAGATCTACCCAAATATAGCATCTTACCTAAGTTAGTTTTAAAAAAAACATAACCTTTCGATTTGTCTCTTTCAAATTTTAAGGGTAATTCCTTTGGAAAGTATTGTTACCATTTTATTTGCTCATTGTTTCTTAGATATCATCTAAATCTTACAACTATTTAAGTAAGGTTGTTTTTTTTTTTTTGTTTGTTTATTTGTTTTTCCTGCAAGGCTCAGACTCTTAATTTAATTTAATTAATACATGGTCTAAATGTGGAAGTCCCTGGTCCTTTCTTTTTCTTTACAGTTTTTAGAATTGAGGTACAAATTACATACAGTAAAACAAGTCTCACGTGTACTGTTTGATGAGTTTTGAAGATGTGTGCACCCACGTAACTAACCCACAAATCAAAACATGGGGCCGTTTTGTCACCTAGGAAAGTCCTCGCCTCCATTTCCAGCCAACATGCCACTCTTCTCCGGAAGCAGTCACCGTTTTGGTTTCCATCCCTGTATGTTGCTCTAGAACTCCGTTTGTGTCTAATTTCTTAAACTCAGCAAAATGTTTTGAGGTTCATCCATGTTGTTGTAACGTTTGGAAACAGGTTTTATTATTCCATTTTACAGATGAAGAGAACTCAGCTTGAGCGTTCAAGTGACGAGGCAACGGTCACACAGCTAGTAAATGCAGAGTCTAACTCGGTGGTTAAAAACATGGGTTATGGGATCTGGAAGACCAGTGTTAGCTCTATCTCTTGCTAGCCGTGTGACTCTGATAACATTCACCACCTTTCCGGGCCTTGGTTTTATCACTCTTAAAATGGGAATTATAATAGCATCGGCCTCAGAGGTTGCAGGGGCCAGGAGTTGGGAGCTTAAGAGGAGGCTGGACACCTGCTGCTGGTGGGAAGCTGGGCTAGACTCCACTCTCCAGGCCCTTGGTCACCCAGTCACTCAGTTACTCATTCATTTCCTATTTCTGGAACTCCCACGATGTTCTAACATGGTCCTAAGCTCTGGAGATGCAGAGATGCCTAACGCTCAGGCGACTTTGTGCTCTTGAGGGAGACAATCATGGAAATAACCAATGAAAACAGTGTAGTATCATGACATCATCAACTTCCAGGAATCTTGTTACAGCAGTTCTGAGGCTGAAGAGGCTCTTGAGAGCTCATATAGTGCATCTTCTGTCCTTAAGTAGGACAGCACCAAAACCATCTCAGCCAGGGAGAAGAACTCCATTTCAGTAAAGCCCTGGAGAAAGGATATTTGATAATATTGCTCTGCAATTCATCAGGCATTCATATATACTCATAGTCTGGGAGTCAGGTCACTTAGCCAGTCAACAAACTCCTGAGCATGGTGTTACCCACCCTCATTATTAGCAATGCTCCAAAATGTGTTCATCAATTGCAATGAATATACAACACTAATGAAGGATGTTGTTAATGGGGGTAAATGTGGGCAGTGTAGGGAGCAGGGCATATGGGAATCCCCTATATTTTTTATGTAACATTTATGTAATATAAATATCTTTTTTAAAAAAATTGAAAGAAAAAAAAAGAAACTAAAAAAAAAAAAAAAAAAAAAAGAAGGACATACCAGCATGTTTGAGTTACCAGTGAGACAAACCACCTTGGTTTGTGCTTGGTGGTGGTGGTAGTGAGGGGACAACCTGGTCATCTGCTGATAACGGATGTTTATGGGTTGAAGGTTAAAGGGGAGTGGCCCGAGGAGAACTTCAGAGATAGAAAAATTGTGTGTTTTTCTCTGCATATAAGTGGTAATTGACTCCCAGGAGAGTGGATTACAATGCCCTGGCCTCTGATATATAAGAAGAGGGTGAAAACATAAGCAAATGAAAATATGGGTTATATTTCTTTAGTTTTCCCTTTTTATTAAACCTCTATTCCTTGGAACAAACACAGTAGATTCTCAGACCCACAGATACCCATAACACAATTCTACATGGTGGAAATGAGCAGTTTTTTATGGTTTGAGGGTAGAGATTGGGGTTCAATGCATGTGAGAGGGGGAGGAGTAAACTTCCAGGTGCCATTCTCATAAATGAAATTGAACTTGCCAGTGTAGTCTCTAAGAGTTCTGGGAATTGCCATGTTTCTTCCAATAAGAATTAGGAAAATTGAGGTACTAATATGTTGGGAACAGGGGTGATTTGGAAAATCTCAGAATCAGGGAATCTATAAACATGGGCTTTTATTTGTTTATGACTCAGCCTCCTGCTAGTGTAGATTTGCATCTGTCAGTGACTTATTTGGTCTCTGGCTTAACCTGGAGGAATTGGAGAGCTTAGAAATTTCTGCCAGGACACCTAGGATATGTGAAAAGTTCCTGCTCAGGGAAAAAATAGTGTGTAAAATAACACTACTCACAACACAAAAGGGCCACTCTTGCAAAACATTTCCCTCTTTAAGAACTTGACTATCAACCAGAGCCAGTCCCTGGAGTACCTGGTAGCTTCCATGGGTTCCTGTGACCTCAGGCTTTTTGTCACTAACCCAAGCCAGTTGTTTGCAGTTGGTCATCAGGGGAATCAAGTGAGAGAACACGGCTGGAACATTATTTTTTATAATTGGAAAAACACCTGAAAGCAGATATACAATTCAATCTTGCCTATTCATTCACTCTCTTAAAGATCATCTTATGTAAATTGGCTGACTAGTAGCTTTCTACAAGTTCAAATGTTGAGAGCTGTCTACTAGATCATCTCTGAACTTGCCCTTTCCCTCCTTCTATGGAGAAGTTACATGTAGTGGTAAAACCGTGAAATCCCAGGCCTTCTGCCTTGGATGCCCAGTTTCATAGCATCCAAACATGTCATATCTCAGCCCCTATCACCAAAGAATCCTCAAAGTTATTAAAAACTAGAGAACATTTGCTCAGTAGTTATTCATGCCAAGTTCTGTGCTGTCTGTGGTCTGTGATTTGATCCTTAATCATAAATGATTCATCATCAATGGCTATTATTATTGCCATTTTACAGAGAAGGAATATGAAATGCAGAGAGGCCAAATAATGGAGCCAGGATTCAAGGTGAGATCTGCCCAACTCTGTATTCCAAGCCCATATCCTCTACACCTCTATACTTCTTCCTCCAAACTAAGTGCTCTGTACCTCTCTGACACCAACAAAGCAAGTGGTTCATTCATTCATCCAATATTTATTGAGCATCTGCTGTGATACAGGTAAAATTCTACATCAGGGATTGGCAAACTTTTTCTGTAAAGGTTCAGGCAGTAAATGTTTTAGGCTTTGTGGGAATATGGTCAGTCTCAGCCACTCAATTACACTGTTGTAGTAAAAAAGCAGCCATAAGCAATATACAGATGAATGAACGGGACTGTGTTCCAACAAAACTTTATTTACAAAAGCAGACTACAGTCTGGATGTGGACCACGAGCTGTACTCCTGCTCTAGACTGGGTGCAGTAAAAAAATGAAACACAAAAATTCCTGCCTTTGTGGAGCTTACATTCTAGAAAGGGGAAACAGTTGTATTTTCTGGCCTGTTATCATGCAAAAGTCACCAAACTGTTCTAGTAATGGATGGTGGTGATGGGAGCACCACATTGTGAAGGTCATTAACAGCACTGAAATATATATATATATCCGAATGTGGTTAATATGGGAAATATTAAGCTGTATATATGATGACAAAATAAAATTAAAAAAAAAATTTTCCATGGAACTGCACTGCACAGTAACCCCTAAGGTAAACCATGGACTATAGTCAATAGTACAATTACAAAAACATGCTTTTATTGTAACAAATGTCCCACACCAATGCAAGTTGAAAATAATAGAGTGATATATGGGAATCCTGTATTTTATGCATGATTGTTCTGTAAACCCACAACTTCTCTAATAAAGAAAAAGAAAAATACAGTTTCTTATGTGATTAAAAAAAATTCTCATGGCCCCTTGAAGTTGCTGAAACCCAGGGGTGATCCAATTCAGCTCTCCCCTCCCAGGGCAAGTCTCCCTTATACCAATTCTGACCAATGGGTCCTTTGTCTGTGTGGACAGATCAGTGTCAAGAAAGTTCACCACTCCCTGGGGAGGTGGGGGGGGGGGGGCGGGGGGACGGACACCCATTCTATGGAGGCACCAAAATCCTTGTTACCAAGTCTGTCCTCATTTGCCTTCCTGCCCATTTGACCTACTGGTCCTAACTCTGTCTTCCAGGGCAGAGGTCTCAGATTTCAGCACATCAGAATACTTGTGAGGTTTGTTAATATGCAGAGACTCTGATTCAGTAGGTCTGGGCTGGGGACTGGGGGCAAGATTTTCCACAGGTAATGCTGAAGTTGCAGGTGCCCAGACCACACTCTGGGAACCGGTGTTCCCTGGCAGTGACAAGTGAGTTTGATGACTCCTCCGTCATGGCTTTTCAGGTAGGTTTATCACCCTCATTGACATAGAAGAAAACAGAAACCATCACATTACCCCCCAAGTCTTTTTCAGGCCAAACGTCCCTGAGCCTCCTAACTGCTTTGCCTATGAGAAAGAACTTCCAGCTGCAAGGTATGCCACCAGCCCTCAGGCTGAATTACTGGAATGCAAAGCTGGTAGCCATCAAGAGGTTCTCTGAAGTTATACATCAACCACGAGAAATAATGTAATCATTTCTCAGAACCAAAAGGGGAGCCCCAGTCCAATGCCAAGCAAGACTCTGGGAGGTAGTAGCAAAGAGCGTTGGGACAGCAGTCAGGAAGGCCAGGTTCTTCAGGGTGACCTTGGCAAGTCACTTCCCCACTGTGGCCTCAGGTTTCTCATCGGCAACATGAGAGGTGGCTGAGGTTCTTCTAGCAGCTGTAATTCTAATAGTCTTTAGGGGGTGGGGTAAATCTCAGTAGACCTCCCTATCACCTCATTTCTGAGGTCCTTGGAGAAGCACTTCCCCAGGGCTCTCTCCTCTTCCAGCACACTGCAAGATCTGCCCTTGATGTCAACTGTATAGTCAATTCTGTTATTTTCTCTCAAGAGTTGCTTTGTGGTCACTGGGTTTGTGGTAAAGTCTGATGTGTTGTCTATGACAGCCCCTGGCTTACACTGATCAAGCTCCTTTCCTTTGCTCAAGATCTGTGAGCAAAATCTTGTTTGGGGGCCTTGGGTCGGCAGTGTATGAACTCACAATGCTAAGCCAAACCCCTCTCTTTCTGCTCCTGCCACTTGGCCCTGGAAGGAACTCTGCAGACTTCCAGAACTTTTGCAGGAATCAATGACCAGGATGCCCCAATGGTGACTTAAGACTTTCATTCCATGCTGGAGCCCAGGCCTTAGCCACAAAGCAAGAGTTCACTGGTTCCTGGCACCCATTCCTCTGGAAAGTTAAACTGTCCCTTTGTCTGATCAAGCAGCTGAGCAGCCCTTGACTTTACATAACAACCACAAAACAAATATCACTGAGGGCTCTTAGCAAGGTTTCTTTAGCCCAGAAGAACATGGTATCCAAATTCTGGGCAATATTGTAAAGTGGGTCCATTTCCCATTCTGTTGCTCACGACAGTTTCCATAAAGAGAATGAATCTGGCCTTAAGAGTTTGGGCACACCTGGCTGCTGGTTGGGTCAGCACTACTATCTGTTCCTCATGAGGTTGGAATAGCCGGAATCCTGTGAACGACTGAGTTAGGGGCTGGTGGTGGGAAGTTCCAGTTGCACTGGAAAATCAACCTGGTGAGGGAGGAGAAAGTGCTATGTAGATCAACAGCAGATTTTTTATGTTCAGTTCATGTAGGAATTGTTTATTCTTTCTAAGCCACATAAATATTTCCAGAAGAGGCAGTACATCTTAGTAAAGTATTCATGTTCTGAAGTTAGACCATCTGGGGTTTTGTCTTGGCTCTGCCATTGTGCCTTTGGACAGGTTTCCTAATCTCTCTGGAGCCTCTGTTTTCTTCTGTGTTAATGAGGGTGATAAACTTACCTGCTCAGAATTGGGGCATGAGGGAGGCCATATACATAGCAGTGTTCAACATATTGGTGTTAATAGTATTTGCAATAGTTGCTCCAAAACATTAACCCAACTACCTAACACATAATAAATCAAGTTATGTGACTGAGTTAGAGACTATGGATGAGATTACTTATTACTTACGAAATATATGGGGACAAAATGAAAGCTTTGCTTGCTGAATTTCCTTCATTTGGCAAACCTTTATTCTCTTTGGTTAACCTGAAGTGCTTCCTGAAGTTCAGGAGTGCAAGAACAATCTGCGAAGTTTAGAATTCTATAGAGAACGCTCGTGCAGAAGGAATCTCAGACCACGATCTATTGAGCGTAACCTGCAGAGAGAACAGTTACCTGCCCCAGGACATGGAGCTGGTAAATGACAGAGCCTGGATTTGATGCCATCCTGTTTGACTCCCTCTCAAGTACATGTTTTCACTGTTGCTTTATACCCACCTCACTTGATTTCCTGAACAGTGATATTTGAAACTACTTGGGCTACTAGTGCCAAAGCCACGGTGACTTTCATGTTTCAGAGGCCAGGGCAGCACAGAGATACGAGGGAGCTGGAGTGGGATGGGAAGTAGCTCAAGGAAGTGGAGAGGCGGGTCTGTGGGACTTTCCCATCACCCATACCTTACACCTGACCCACCCTCTTCCCAGAACACCTGCTTATAAAGTACAAATGTCTAAGCACCCAAGAGTCTTGACTGGTCTAATCCATATACTATATGCTTTCCCTTCATGAGAGAAGTAAACCCCCATGTAAGTGCCAGACAACCACTTTAAAGGCAGTCATGAAGGGAAACAGATGTGGCTCAAGAGGTTCGGCGTCCGTCTGCCATATGGAGAGACCGGGGTTCGATCCCTGGTACCTCCCGGTAAAAAAAAAAAAAAAAAGAATGTGTTGTTTAGCGTCCACACATTTGTGAGTTTTCCTCTTTCCCATCTATTATTATACCAAATACTATTATTGTACACATTGAATGAATTGTATGCTTTGTTAATATGTACCAATAAAATAGATTTGTTTAAAAATAAATAAATAAATAAATAAATAAATAAATAAATAAAGGCAGTCATGAAAGTTTCATTGACTTTATGATTTTGTCCCTTTGACCGTGAAATTTTGACTCTGTCCTTATCAGCTAGCTGTCCCTTCTCCCACTCCAGGGTAGTCACCTTCCCTGGAAATCCACATGTCTTTGCAGCAACATCTTCTAATTCTCATGGCACCTGCTCAACCTCACCCAGCTCCCCCTGGACATTCCCACTGGAGTTGGGATTTCATTACCAGGAGAAAGTAGGTCTTGATTTGGAAACCTGGGCCCTATAATGAGCAATTTTTTTTCTTACTATTTCTGCCCCAATTCTGCTTCTTTCCACAACACCCTCTTCTCCAATGAATCTAGGTCCTTGAGGGCAAGGGTGTAGCCTTGCTCTCTTTCGTGAACCCCCAGGCGGCTCATTGCTGGGCACAGTGCCTGGCAGATAGCAATGTTCAATACGTGTCAGAGACTATGGATGAGATGGTCCAATTATTACTTACAAAATACCTGGTGGGAGATGAAAGATGTATCAGCTAAATGTCCTTCATTCCACAAGCCTTTATTCTCTCTGGGTAACCTGTAGTGCTTCCAGGAGCTTAAGAGTCTAAGAACATATATGAAGTTTAGAATAAACCATTGAACCCTTCTCTCTTCCAAGAGAGATACCTTACTAGAGCCCTGGGTCCTGGGGTAGGCAGAGGGACAAAAGCCAGAACATCCTGAGAGGAGCCAGGGAGAGTCAGAAAGGAAAGGGCTGATCAATCTGCGGTGAATTTTTTTTGGTGCTAGAACCAATTCTCTTGACAATTTCCTAGTGGAGAAGCAGCTGTCTTTAGTCAAATATCCAGCTTTGCAAGTAGTACTCTTCTCTTTTTATATCAGAATATTGAGTGCCAGTCATCAAAAGGGTTTAGGAAAGATATATGTATATATCTCCCCAACCCCTCATTGTTTGCACTTTCTGTGTCTGTCTTTCTTTCTTGTTTCTTTAGGAGGCACCAGGAACTGATCCTGGGACCTCTGATGTGGGAGGGAGGCACCTAATTGCTTGAGACACCTCCGTTCCCTGCTTTGTTGTATCACTCATTATGTTTTTCTTCTTGTGTCTCTTGTGTCATCTTGTTATGTCAGCTTGCAGCACCTGCCTGTCCCGCTAGCTCGCTGTCTTCTTTAGGAAGCACCAGGAACTGAACCAGGGACCTCCCATGTGGTAGACGGGAGCTCAATTGCTTGAGCCACATCTGCTTCCCATTTTTTTTTTTTTAAGGTAGTACTGGGGCTTGAACACAGGACCTCATGCATGGGAAGCAAGAACTCAACCACTGAGCTACATCTACTCTCCAAGAAAGAGGATTTTTAAAAAATAAATTTCCAGGCAAACCTGTTATTTTCCCCAGTTGCCAACCGTCCAACATTTATTGAGAAACTGTCTTGTGAGAAGCACTGTGCTGAGAGCTGAGACCAAAAAGATGTGTGAAGCACAGCCCTGCTCTAAGGAATTCTTACAAGTGCCTTCTTAAAAAAACAAACAAACAAAAAAACAAACAAAAAAAAAAACAATAATTTCAAGACAATGTAGATGTGCAGGGATGACCTTCTGGACAGGGTGCTATGGGCACCCTGCAGGGTACTAGCCAAGCCTGGGAGGGAAAAGTAGGGGTCATGCTTTTAAGAACAGAGGAGGAGAGAGAGGAGAACGCCAGAAGCAGAGGGGACATAGAGCAGGAGCAAAGCCATGGGAAGAGGCTGACTGTGGTAGGTGTGTAGGGAACTTCCAACTAGTCCGCTAGGAGCAGGAGGTGGCTGGCAGGGAGGCTGAGGGGTAGGCAGGGGCAGATCTTGGAGAGCCTGGTCAGCCACTACAAAACAAAATGCACACTTTTCATTTCCATTTTAAAGTGAAATCAATACATGCAGACAATGAGGAAAGAAAAAGGCAGAAAAGAAAAAAATTCAAAAAGCATACTGTATTAGTCAGCCAAAGGGGTGCTAATGTAAAATACCAAAAATGGGTTGGTCTTTATAAAGGGTATTTATTTGGGGTAGAAGTCCACAGATACCAGGCCATAAAGCGTTAAGTTTCTTCTCTCACCACAGTCCATTGCCACGTGTTAGAGCAAGACAGCTACCCGCGTTTGCCAGGGTTCAGGCTTCTGGGGTTCCTCTCATCCCGGGGCTGCGTTTCTCTCCGGGCTTAGCTCCTGTTTCCTCCACAAGGTCAGCTGTAGAAAATCAGGCAAACGGCTAGCTTCTCTTCTCCTGGCGCCTTCTTTCCAACATCAAAACTGCTTCTCAAAAGACTGCTTCAACTGTCCTTTGCCTTGCCTTTTATATTCGATTCCCCACCCACCAAGGGGTGCGGCTCAACGCCCTAATCCTAACCTAATCATGCCCAGATTAACAGATCACTTTACGAGCATGATCCAATTATATTTTTGGAATTCATAATTACATCAAACTGCCACACATACTATAAAATAAAATCTAAAATTCTGTATCTTTCTCACCTCCCTGTCCCCAGTCCTTCCCCACGAAGGAAATATATACAGCTTCTAATCCATCCTTCTAGGGAAAAAAAATGTATCTATTAGAATTTTCCTTCTTTTTTTTTTTTTTTTTTTTTTTTGAAGTACCGGGGCCAGGGATTGAACCCGGGACCTTGTATGTGGGAAGCCAGCGCTCCAACCACTGAGTCACATCGGCTCCCCTGAGTTGGCTCTTTCATTTGTTTGCTTGTTGTTTGTTTTTTTTTTTTTTTCAGGAGGCTCCAAGGACCAAACCCGGGATCTCCCATGTGGGAAGCAGGTGTTCAACTGCTTGAGCCACATCCCCTCCCTGTCTATTAGAATATTTGAATATACATATTCTTTCAGTGATCATATCCAATGCTTATTGTTCTCCACTTTGATTTATTTTTGGCCTTATATATTAGATTTATTTATTTATTTCCATCCCTCCTCCTCGTTGTTTTGTGCTCACTGTCTGCTCTCTGAGTGTTCTTCTGTGTCTGCTTGTCTTCTCTTTAGGTGACACCAGGAACCGATCCTAGGACCTTCTGGAGTGTAGAGAGGCGCTCAATCTCTTGTGCTACCTCATTCCCTTGCCTTGTATATTAGAAACCATCTTGAATCAGAATGTACAGATCTATGACATTTGTTTTAATAGCTGTAGAATTCTCCATTGTATGGGTGTACAATGATTCACTTAAATACTCCCCTGTTGCTAGACATTCTGTTTTCGTCTATTACAAACTTTGCTTTGCTATATTGAACATTTTGGTCCCCATGTTCATTCTACAAATATTTATTGAAAACCTGCTGTGTGCTAAGAACAGTTTTATAAACTGAGACTATAGTAGTGACGTAAACTGTTGTTCTTTTCTGAGGACCTTAATTGGGTAAATAGGAGGAGAATTGCTGGATCAAAGGAAATGAACATTTTTAGTTTTGATAAACATTACCAAAATGCCCTCTGAAATGGTTGCACAAATCTATACTCCCAGCAAGAATGTATGGAAATAGCTAGTTTCTCCATCCTTGCCAACATTGGGTATTATTGAACTTTAAAACTTTTCGACAATCTGAAAGGAAAAATATGACCTCTTATTGCTGCTCTGGCTTGCATAATTATGAGTGAAATTGGGCATCTTTTCTTGTTTATCAGCCACTTGTACTTCTTTTCCTGTGAACTGCCAGTTCATATTCATTGGGTGTTTTTCCATTGAACTGTTGTCTTCTTACAGATTTGTACTCATTCTTCATAAATGAAGGAATTTAGTCCTTTGTCATGTGTGATGCAAATATCTTTTCCAGGTAATGTTTTGTCTTTTGATATTTCATGTAATGCTTCCTGGT
This sequence comes from Tolypeutes matacus, assembly GCA_026826555.1. NCBI lineage: Eukaryota > Metazoa > Chordata > Mammalia > Cingulata > Chlamyphoridae > Tolypeutes > Tolypeutes matacus. Next base: position 14,806,722 of record JAKSZT010001178.1, read on the forward strand.
GGAGATAATGTTTCAGTTGCATCTTGAAGGATGACTAATAATAATAGTAACACTTGCCTAGCATTCCCTAAGTGCTGGACACACTTCTAAGTGCTTGATATGTAGTAACTCAATTTTCACAACAACCCTAGGAGGTGAAACTATTATTATCCCGATTTTAAGGTGAGGAAATGAAGGCCCAGAACAGTTAAATAACTTGTCCAGGGTCTCGCAGATGGTGAAGGGGCACTGAGAGGATTCAAATCCATGACGAGCTGTAGCCTGGAAGAGGTAACAAAGGTATGGATGTATGAAATAATACAAGATGCCAAGGGATTACAAGAAATTCAGTATGTTAGGCATGAAGATAGGCTTCTTCTGGGGGATGGAAGGGAGACAAAGCTAGAGAGCCATGGGGCGGGGCAGGGCAGAGAGTGGATGTCCTCGTATGCCTTCATAGGGGTGCGCTAGTGTGGTCTCCACAACTGGGGCACAGTTTCCCTGAATTTGGGGTCCATGTCTATACCCCATATTGTTTAGTACCCTGCAGAGCATGTCCAGTAGATTGGGAATATTGGAGATTCCTTTGGGATACATGTGGTGTGAGGCAGGTTATATAGCCTTGGCTCATGACTTAGTAACCCTTTGTGGGGTCACTCATTTGACCCTGGAAGTCACAATCCTCCCAGACCCGATCCACGCTCCATTCTGTGCAGATGGACTCTCTGCTTTGTGGACTGTTGGCAGCAAGTGTTTCTCTAGGCAGCTGTCCTCAGGCCAGCCATCACACAGCACATTTCAAGGCTCTCTTCCCTTCTCTCATGTAGACTTAGAGTATCACGTAACACCAAGTCAACATGGTTATGAAGATAAGACTGCTGCCAAAAGGCCATGTAATACCATCCAAGGCAGATATGAATGATTTTGGGTTATCTGAATCCCTGTCATTAACATGTTGGTGTCCTTCCTACTAAGCCCTGCATGACTGACAAAATATTCTGGAAAGACCAAAAATGCATCCCATTCCTTTCTAATGTGCTCTGCTCACCTCCATCTTGTGCTTGACAGTTTTGCCATAAGGCTTTTCAGTTTTGCAGCAGGAACTGTAGGGATGCTGGCTTCAGAAGCTGTGTGGTGATGGAGAAAGAGTTCGGGATAGGGAGTCTAATATTGCAATATCACCTGCTCCCAGGGAAGGCAGAATCCTGCTACTCCCTCCCTGTAAGCCTGTGCCAGGCATTGCTAATCAATCAAGCACCTGTGCCTGTCGAACCTTCATGCAGCCTCAGAGTCCTTCTCAAAATGGTTAATTTAGGTATCAAATTGGAGTTAGCTCTTGAAATGAAATGTATTTATCATCCCCAACCTAACGGTTAAAAGGAATGGTCTTGGAGTCAGACACATCTAAATTTAAATTCTGACTGTGATTTTTTTAAAAAAGTAACTTTAGATTACATAAATGTTCCATAAAAAATATAGAGGATTCCCATAAAACCCACCCATTCCCTTCCCCAATTCCCGCCATTAACAACATCTTTCATTAGTGAAGTACATTTGTTACAACTGATGAACACATATTGAAGCATTGCTACTAACCATGGTCTGTAGTTTACATTGTAGTTTACACTTTGTACCACACCAAATTATAGGTTTTGACAAAATGTATAATGGCCTGTGTCCATCATTGCGATGTCATGCAGGACAATTCCAATGTCCCCAAAATGACTATGTGATCTTGAGCAACTTAGCCACTCTAAGCCTCAGTTTTCTACATCTTAACATTCTTGAGTGTGTGTAGGAAGGTCAAATGGGTAATGTGCCTTAAAAGCTCCTTGGGAAATGCAAAGGCCAGTTCCAGTGTCAAGTCTGAGAAGTCACTTAGAATCTTTGAACCATTCCCAGGGTCCTCCCATGGAAAATTAGGAGAAACAATTAGGCCATCTCTGAAGTGCTTTCCAGCTCATTTGATGGGTCTGGGCTGCTTCTCTGCCATTCATTCATGTATTTAAGCAATGACATTGTCCTAATTGCTACTTTGGGTCAGGCAGGCACCCTCAAGGGCAAAGATCCTGACCTTTGGAAGCTTACATTTTAGCGGGGAGACAGTGAATAAACAAATTGTGTATTGTCAGGAGATGGAACAGTTATAGAGAATAAGAAAGGGGGATGAATGGAGAGGGAGTGTCCGGGGCATATTCCAGGGTTGCTGATTCTAAGGTGAAAAGGGAACTGAGTGCCCCTGTAGACAGAGCCAAGGCTGAGGCCAGTCCTTTGCCCTGTAAACTGTAGTGGGTTGAATTGTGTTAGATATGTCCAAATCCTAACCCCTCACACTTGGGACTGTGACCTTATTTGGCAATAGGACTTTTGCAGATGTAATTAAGTTAAGGATCTTGAAAGGAGATCGCCCTGGATTTAGGGTGAGCCCTAAATCCTATGACTAGCATCCTTATAAGAGAAAGGAGAGGGAAATTTGAGACCCAGAGAAGAAGGCCATGTGAAGATGGCGTCAGTGATTGGAATCATGCAGTTACAAGCCAAAGAAGACCAGGGGTTGCCGGCAGCCAAAAGAAGCTAGGAGAGAGGCAAAAACGAATTCTCCTTTGTAGCCTCCAGGGGCAACTAACCCCAGGGACACCTGGATTTCAGACTTCCAGACTCCAGAATTGTGAAAGAATAAATTTCTGTTGTTTGAAGCCACCCAGTCTGTGGTCATTTATTAGGGAAATGAATCCAATTTACAGAGACACTGTCTGCCGCTGTCCCTCTCCCACCCCTTACACACATACACAGTCTGTAGGGGAACCAGGGCCTCTTACTCTGAAAGAGTGTTCCATGGCCCTGTTATTTCAGAGTTGGTCCCCAGCCACAGAGCACAAGTATGTCCAGCATTCTTTTTCCAGTTGGGCCTGAGGGCTTCGAATTCATTTCCTTCTAGGCTGTTCTTCCAGGTGGGGTAGAGTAGGGGGTGGAGGTGGTGATCTGCCTGGGAGTATGGCTGTTGGCATAAAGAAGCACTGCCAGAAACTCAGGTAGACCTTTATCCCCTGAATAATGTTTCCTATGCCAACTCCACCCCCAAAACACAACCCAATTTATAAAGCACATCTGTAGGCAGAGATGGATGTTAATGACCTCTGCTTTACATTTTCTCTAGTACCAAAGCATTCCTCTGTTCCCTACTGAGGGTCTCATGGGCCCCTCTTTTCTTATGAGATCAGCTGATTTGACTTTGCTGAATCTTGATCTCTGAGCCAGGCAGGGGGAGCCCTGGAATTTCAGGAAATGGAGCTCTTAAAAGAGCACAGGGGGTTGGTGAAGGAGGTTCCCAAGTGGCTCAGGCACCATCCTTCATCTTTTGTGCTCCATCAATGGCCTGATACCAAACTAATATTTCTGTAGGAATCATATCTGAAAGTGAGGCCAAGCTAGCTTGGACTAGCAGGGGCAGAATTAGGAATCAAAGGAAAACTTAAAAAAAAAAAAAAAAAAAAAAAAAAAAAAAAAAACTGGTTTATTTATAATTATCACTGATTTTATTTTATTTTGTTTTTTCACCATGCCCCATCTCCTGGAAAGCATTGTGGTATGGAGGGAAGAGGCACACAGGCTGGAATTAAATCCTACCTCTGTAGCTCACCAGCTCTCTGGGCTTGGCCAGGTCTCTCTGAGCCTTTGTATGGTATCTATATGAGAGTATGGGGCCTATATAACAGTAAATAAGATACCATAGTATACTCTGGTATGGGCCTGGCGAGTTGTGGGGCCTCAGTCAGTGCTGGTTACCTCTCCTTACCTGCTCTCCTTACCTAGCGCTCCTCTCCCCTCTCCTGGCCCGAGCATCACACTGTGTACTTCCAAGTGCTGTCTTCTTCAGCCACTAAGCTCTGTGTCAACAAGATGCCCCTCTGCCATACCCAGTACCTTGGTGCTTTGTTCTAATCTGGGGACATTTTAGGCAAGCAAGAACTGAGAGTCCACAGGAGGAGGTGGGATGGAGATAGGTGGACTCGGCTACGGAAAGAGTTGGGCAGTGCTGCACTGTTGCACAAATCAAGGGGTCACCATTTATAAGGCAGCCTGCATGAATGGCTAAATGCTTTCCCCTTGAGTTGGGTATCATGGTGGCCTTGAAAATGTGGAGGCATAGGGAGATGGAGAAGGGAGAGGAAACGTCTTCCTTTGATTACATAATTATCCAAGATTTTATGGCTGGTGAAAAGTGTGTGTGTGTGTTAGGGAAGAGGGAGTCTGGGGTGGGGTGAGGTATTCAGACAGGGAATCTGTATATGTAAAAAATCTTTGCAGGGAAAAAGCTGGAAAAGGTCTTGACCCAATCCTAGTATCTGGGCATACAGAGAACCAGGGAATGGGAATTATGGTTTCCTACTTGATGGAGTTTCTACATGAGGCACTTGTCTCAGGGCCCTGCTGCCAACAGGCAGACAAAGGCAGGTGGCCGCCCTCTCCCCTGCAGCCAGCTGGCTGGAGGCAGCTGTCACAAAGCCTTCAGAGGGGAAGGACTTTAAAACCGCAGGTAACCTGATAAGAGGGACAAACTGTCCCAGAAAATGCCACTAAGATGATAAAAGCACAAATAACCAAAGTGAGGGAGAAAAAGAAAAAGCAGCAAATTCTCACCTGAACTGGTGAAGTCCTGAGAGAAACACCAGAGCTAGAGGTGAGAGGATGAACCAGGAGTGGGTAGCAGGGGCCTAGGAAGGACGATATTCAAAAGTGGAAAGGGATTTGGCCCAGGAACCAGAAAAGGAAGGACATAGAATTAACCACACATCTGGTTCATAACAAGGGTTTCCGTTTACTTGTTTTATATTTACTGGGTGCTTATGATGTGCCAGGAAACTTTCTAAGTAATTTTTGTTTAATATCTCATCTAATTACTAAATCAGTTCTTTGAGGTATGTGGACTTATTATCTGCATTTTACAGATAAAGAAATTAAGGCGCAGAGGAGTTAGACTACTTGCCCAGGGCCTCTCAGATAATAAAAAGCAGAGATAGTGCTTAATAAATATTATATAATTGAATGAATGAAAGAATGAAAAACTAATCTCTTTTCTTTTGAGGTATTTTAGCAGTGATAGATCCATGGATAAGGTTTCCTGTAGTTCAGAACAGCACCTGAAAAACATCTATTTAAGCCCTTATAGAAAAAGTGGAGAACTGAAGGTGGGATGATAGTATAGTTGGTGGTGGTTGTTAACAGAGCAGTAAGTCCATAAAAAGAACTTTGGTGGCATTCTTGCCCTTATTTTGTCCTGACCTGGGCTAATGCAAGTTTGTCAAATCTGAAGATGACCCAAGCTGGGATAACTGATATGTAGAATGAAAGAATGAGAATTTCCAATAATGGAACGATAAACTAAAACAAACAGGCTGAAATTTAACGAGGATAAAGGTAAGGTACTGTCCTTGAGGTGCTAACATTTAACTTCCCCTGCTATAATATAAGGGTAGACTCAGCTGAAGCTTAGATGAAGAAGGTTTCAGAATGGGAGTTGACTCCAAGCTCAACCTGAGTTATGGCTTCTAAAGGCCTGAATGGAGTCTGAGATTTTGCTGATAGAAGTAGAGTAGCCAGAGGAAGGAGGTTCATTGCATTTCACACTGGTTAGACCCCATTTGGGAAAGGTTATGTTTTAAGCACATTTTAAGAGGGACACTGAACACCCAGAAAAGGGAATTTAATTAAATATCTGCAGACCATTTTACACTCAGAATGTAAAAAGGAGCTAGAGATTATGACCTCAGAAAACTGGAGTCTTAGGAGGTATGTGAGAGTTAGCAACAATAATTTGGAGAACTAGCCAAATAATTCCAAAAGGCCAAAATAGATGAGCAGATAAAATTTTAGGGTTTGAGAGACATCCCATGCATTTTGTCCTTGAAAGATCTCTTGGCCTTGATTTCCTTCTCTGTAAAGTGGAGCTAATAACACTAACTCTCTTCACAGGAATGTTAGGAAAAGAAATTGAAATAATACATGTAAAGTGCCTACCCTAGTGCCCGATACATAGGAACCACGTAAAGTGTTAGCATTCATTTTACTTTATAATGACTTTCAAAAATTTAGTGATGCCTAATAGTGGAATAGTTTGCTTTCTAAGGCAGTGAGCAAGCTTCTTATCACTGATTGTTTCTAAGTGTTTACAGACATGGATAAGAGGGGATTCCATCACTGGGTTGTGGGTTGGAGTCAATGGCCTCCAATGTCTCAATGATTGAATGATTTTATTATTTGACATATCCACATACCATCACAAATGTGAAGAAGGAAGGAAGGAGGGAGGGAGGGAGAGAAAGAGGAAAGTAAGAAAGTAGGAAGCCAAAAGTTCTCCCTGGGCTGAGGATCTTCAACCCTAGGAGGCACTTTCACTCTCGTGTGGTTCGTTTTGCCCTCAGAGCCTCTGTCAAATCAGAAACTGGGAGCCCTGTAGTTAGACACACCTTAAGAAATGAGCCCGGAGATTTCTTTTGGCTGCTGGAGTTTCCTGAAACCCTGGTCACACTTTCAGGGCTGGGATTCTATCTGGTAGATAGTGAAAGTGAGGGCATGAGAGACAAAAGGACAAAACCCTAAACTAAAGAAATCCGACTTGAGTGTTCCTACAGATTCCTGGTACAGAGAACGAACCTGGGGAGCATCTTGGAAAAATGAATATGGGGAGGTCTAGATGGTAAGAGACACCAATAAAATTTTTAAATTGCAGAAAAAATGGAAACACACTGTAATCAAAAGCTTGAGTGATCCTGTCCTTTGAATATTTTTTCTCTGTTTCTTAACATATTCCTTTCTGGACCAAGGCCGTGGGGGTATAAATTGTACCTGCACTGGCAAAGGGAGGGATGAAGGAAAGGAAAAAAGAAACTTTATCGATGTTAATAACAAGGCTCTTTCTAGAACTTTGGTTTGAGGGCTCAAGAATTCACCTTAGGATGCTGGTAAGCATGCATATTGTGATAAGTCTTCAAAAATAAATGGGGAGAAACAGATGTGGCTCAAGTGATTGGTCTCCTGTCTGCCATATAGGAGGTACAGGGTTCGATGCCTGGGACATCTTGGTGAAAGGCAAGCTGGCCCGTGTGACAAGTTGGCCTAGGCAGAGAGCTGGCCCATGCAGAGTGCTGGCCTGCGCAGGAGTGCTGGTGCAGCAAGATGATGCAACAAAAAGAGACACAGAGGAGAGACAATAAAAGACATAGCAGACCAGGGAGCTGAGGTGGCTCAAGAGATTGAGCACCTCTCTCCCACTCTGGAAGGTCCCAGGATCAGTTCCCAGTGCTGCCCAAAGAGAAGACAAGCAAAGAAGAACACACAGAGTGCAGACTGTGAGTGCAAAACAAGTGGGGGGAGAGGGGGGAATAAATAAATAAATACATATTTTTTTAAACTTTATTTTGTACATTTAATAATTGAAAATATAAAAAATTAAAAACTAAAAAGTAAACACAGATGAATAAATATATACATTTCTCAATTAAATGTAATGGATACATATAAATTTTTTTTTAATCAAACTATGTCACGCAATATATTTGGTTCATACTAATGCATTCATACAGTATTTGTCCTTTTGTGTCTGGCTTGCTTCACTCAATATAATGTCCTCCAGGTTCATCCATGTTGCCATATGCTTTACGACTTCATTTCTTCTTACAGCTGCATAATATTCCATCGTGTGAATAGACCACAGTTTGTTTATCCATTCATCTGTTGATGGACACCTGGGTTGTTTCCACCTTTTGGCAATGGTGAATAATGAGGCTATGAACATCAGTGTGCAGATGTTTGTTTGTGTTACTGCTCTCAGTTCTTCTGAGTATACACCCAGTAGTGGTATTGCAGGGTCACGTGGCAAGTCTATATTCAAATTCTTTAGGAACTGCCAAACAGTCCTCCATAGTGGTTGTACCATAATGCATTCCCACCAACAATGAAGAAGTGTTCCTATCTCTCCACATCCTCTCCAACACTTGTAGTTCTCTGTCTTTTTAATAGTGGCCATTCTGATAGGTATGAAATGATATCTCATTGTAGTTTTGATTTGCATTTCCCTAATCATGAGTGATGTTGAGCATTTCTTCATGTGTTTTTTTGCCATTTGTATTTCTTCTTCGGAGAAATGTCTATTCAAGTCTTTGGAGCATTTTTTAACTGGGTCATTTGTCTTTTTATTGTTGAGTTGTTACATCTCTTTATATATCCTGGATATTAAACCCTTATCAGATATGTGATTTCCAAATATTTTTTCCCATTGAGTTGGCTGCCTTTTCACCCTTCTGACAAAGTCCTGTGAGGTGCAAAGGTGTTTAATTTTGAGGAGGTCCCATTTATCTACTTTTTCTTTTGTTGCACGTGCTTTGGGTGTAAGGTCCAAGAAACCACCACCTACTACAAGGTCTTGAAGATGTTTCCCTACATTTTCTTCTAGTAGTTTTATGGTCCTGGCTTTTATATTTAGATCTTTGATCTATTTTGAGTTGATTCTTGTATAGGGGGTGAGTTAGGGGTCCTCTCTCATTCTTTTGGTTATAGATATCCAGTTTTCCCAACACCATTTGTTGAAGAGACTGTTTTTTCCCATCAGCGTGTGCTTGGTAGGTTTGTCAAAAACCAGTTGACTGTATAGGTGAGGGTATATTTCTGGATTCTCAATTCTATTCCACTGATCGATGTGTCTATGTTTATGCCAGTACCATGCTGTTTTGACCACAAAACTTTGTAATATGTTTCAAGGTCAGGCAGTGAAATTCCTCCCATATTGCTCTTCTTTTTTAGAATACTTTTGGCTATTCAGGTGCATTTACCCTTCTGGATGAATTTGGTAATTGCCTTCTCTAATTCTGTAAAGTAAGCTGTTGGGATTTTGATTGGTATTGCATTGAATCTATAAGTCAGTTTGGGCAAGTTTGACATCTTCACGATATTTATTCTTCCAATCCATGAACACGGAATGTCTTTCCATTTGTTTAGGTCTTTTAAAATTTCTTTTAGCATTGTTTTGTAGTTTTCTGCATATAGGTCCTGTACTTCTTTGGTTAAATTAACTCCTAGCTATTTGAGTCTTTTTGTTGCTATTGAAAATGGAATTTTCCTCCTGATTTCCTCCTCAGATTGTTCAGTACTAGTGTACAAAAACATTACTGATTTTTGCGTGTTGATCTTGTATCCTGCCACTTTGCTGAACTCATTTATTAGTTCACGTAGCTTTGCTGTGGATACTTCAGGATTTTCTAAATACAGGATCATTTCATCCACAAACAGTCAGAGTTTTACTTCCTCTTTTCCTATTTGGATGCCTTTAATTTTTTTGTCTTGTCTAATTGCCCTAGCTAGAACTTCCAGTACAATGTTGAATAACAATGGTGACAGTGGGCATCCTTGTCTTGTGATCTTAGAGGGAAAGCTTTCAACCTTTCCCCATTGAGTGTGATGTTGGCTGTGGGTTTTTCATATATTCCTTTTATCATATTGAGGAATTTTCCTTTTATTCCTATCTTTTGAAGTATTTTTATCAAAAAAGGATGTTGGATTTTGTCAAATGCCTTTTCTTCATCTATTGAGATGATCATGTGGTTTTTTTTTCCTTCAGTTTGTTAATGTGGTGTATTACATTGATTGATTTTCTTATGTTGAACCATCCTTGCATACCAGGAATAAAACCCACTTGGTCGTGATGTATAAGTCTTTTGATATGCTGTTGGATTCGATTTGCAAGTATTTTGTTGAGAATTTTTGCATCTATGTTCATTAGAAAGATTGGTCTGTAATTTTCTTTTCTTGTGGAATCTTTATCTGGCTTTGGTATTAGGGTGATGTTGGCTTCATAAAATGTGTTAGGTAATTTTCCCTCCTCTTCAATTTTTTGGAAGAGTTTCAACAGGATTGGTGTTAATTCTTTTTGAAATGCTTGGTAGAATTCACCTGTGAAGCCGTCTGGTCCTGGACTTTGCTTTGCTGGGAGATTTTTGATGACGGATTCAATCTCCTTAATTGTGATTGGTTTGTTAAGTTCTTGTATTTCTTGTAGCATCAGTGTACGTTGATTGTGCGTTTCTAGAAATTTGTCCATTTCATCTAGGTTGTCTAGTTTGTTGGCATGTAGTTTCTCATAATATCCTCTTATGATTCTGTGTATTTCTGTGAGGTCATTTGTAATTTCCCCCCTTTCATTTCTGATTGTATTTATTTGCATCTTCTCTCTTTTTTTCTTTGTTAGTCTAGTGAAGGGTTTGTCAATTTTATTGATCTTCTCAAAGGACCAGCTTTTGGTTTTGTTGATTTTTCTGTTCTCATTTTCATTTATTTCTGCTCTAATCTTTATTATTTCTTTCTTCTGCTTGCTTTGGGATTGGTTTGCTGTTCTTTTTCTAGTTTCTCTAGTTGTTCAGTTAAATCTTTGAGTTTAGCTCTTTCTTATTTTTTAATATATACATTTAGGGCTATAAATTTCCCTCTCAAAACTGCCTTTGCTGTATCCCATAAGTTTTGATATGTTGTGTTCTCATTTTCATTTGTCTCAATATATGTTCTGATTTCACTAGCAATTTGTTCTTTGACCCACTGAATATTTAGGAGTGTGTTGTTCAGTCTCCACACATTTGCAAATTTACTTTTTTCCTGTCTGTTATTGATTTCTAGTTTCATTCCATTATGATCTGAGAAGGTGCTTTGTATAATTTCAATCTTTTTATATTTATTGAGAGCTGTATTGTGACCTAACATGTGGTCTATCCTAGAGAAAGATCCATGAGCACTTGAGAAGAATGTATAACCCACTGAGTTTGGATGCAGTGTTCTGTATATGTCTGTTAGGTATAACTTGTTTATCATATTGTTCAAATTCTCTGTTTCCTTGTTGATCTTCTGTCTAGTTGTTCTATCTAATGATGTGAGAGGGGTGTTCAAGTCTCCGACCATTATTGTAGAAATGTCTATTTCTCCGTTCAGTTTTGCCAGAGTTTGTCTCATATATTTTGGGGCACCCTGGTTAGTTGCATAGATATTTATGACTGTTATATCTTCCTGGAGGATAGTCCCTTTTATTAATATATAATGGCCTTCTGTATCTCTTATCACTTTTTTGCATTTAAAGTCTGTTTTGTCTGATATTAGTATAGCTACCCCTGCTCTTTTCTGGTTACTATTCACATGCAGTATCTTTTTCAAACCTTTTACTTTCAGTCGGTTTGTATCCCTGGGTCTGACGTGAGTTTCTTGTAAGCAGCATATGGATGGCTAATATTTTTTCATCCATTCTGTCAGCCTGTATCTTTTGATTGGGGAATTTAATCCATTCACATTCAATGATATTACTGAAAATGCACTATTTATTTCCTCCATTTTATTCTTTGGTTTTCATATGTCATCTTGTTTTTGTCTCTCTTTTTACTCTTTTGGTTATCCTTTCTGCTTTTTTTTTTTCTTTTGCACTCTCCTCCAAACCTCTCTCTCCTGTCTTTTACTTTCAGGTTCTAAGGCTTCCTTTAATATTTCCTTCAAAGGTGGAAGGAGTTTTTTTCAAACTCTCTTAGTTTCTGTTTGTTTGTGAATACTTTATATTCACCTTCATATTTGAAGGACAGTTTTGCTGGATAAAGAATTCTCAGCTGGCAGTTTTTCTCTTTCAGTTTCCTAATTGTATATACCACTGTCTTCTCGCCTCCATGGTTTCTGAAGAGAAATCTGCACTAAGTCTTACTGGACGTCCTTTGTACGTGATCGTTTGCTTCTCTCTTGCTGCTCTGAGAATTTTCTCTTTATCTTTTACATTTGACATTCTGAATAGTATGTGTCTTGGCATAGGTCTATTTGGATTTATTCCCATTGGGGTATGGTGTGCTTCTTGGACATGTAAGTTCATTTCTTTCGTGAGAGTTGGGAAATTTTCAGCTATTATTTCCTCAAATACTCTTTCTGCCCCTTTTCCTTTCTCTTCCCCTTCTGGAACTCCCATGACACGTATGTTGTTACATTTTGTGTTGTCATTCAACTCTCTGAGCCCCTGCTCAATTTTTTCCATTCTTTTCTCTCTCTGTTCTTTTCTCTCTTCAATTTTAGCTGCTCTGTCTTCGGTGCCACTTATTCTTTCTTCTATCATTTCGAGTCTGCTGTTGTCTGCCTCAAATGTGTGTGTGTGGTTTTTTTTTTTTTAAGATTTATTTATTTATTTATGTACTACATCTTTTTAAAAAATAAAACAAATGGGGAGCAGATGTGTCTCTAGTGGTGGAACACCTGATTCTCATATAGGATGTCCACCCTGGTGCTTCCTAAAAACAAACAACAAGCAAACAAAAACCAACACTTGGAGCCGGTGTGGCTCAGTGGTTGAGCACCGGTTTCCCACATACGAGGTCTTGTGTTTGATCCTGGCCCCAGCATGTCAATCAATCAATCAATCAATCAAAATAAATTCCTTCTCTTCCTAAATGTACATGCCACTCCTCCCATAAAGAGCTGGAGTCTACTCTCATCCCATCCTCCCCTTAAATCTGAGCTGGCCTGTTCAAAAGAATGCAGCAGAAATGATGCTGTGACAGTTCTGGGCCTAGCTTTTAAAGTGGCCTGGCAGCTTTTACATCCTTGCTTTGGAAACCAGCAGCCATCAAAGAAGGCTGACTACCCTGAGATCATATGCTGTGAGGCAGTGCAAGCTGGCTATGTGGAAAGAGAGAGGAAGAGGCCATCCAGAGAGACATGTGGAATGAAGCTTTCTAGATCTTTCAGCCCAAGCCCAGCTGCCACCTGAATGGAGCTGGGCCAGTGACCCTTGCCAATGACACATAGAGTCTAAGAACCACCTAGCTGAACCTCTCCTTGACCCACTGAATCATGAGAAATAATAAATCATGGTTGTTTTATAAAAGAGTATCTTTTCCAAAGATGGGCACAACAATATCTATTATCCCATAAACTCTTCTGCAATTTAATCTTCTGACCTTGGCTCTCATCTTCAAGGCATGGAATCTATTCTCTTCCCTTTTATGACTAGTAGAATATAGTAGAACTGATATTCTGGGACTTTCAAGGCTATTTTATAAGCTTGGAGTTTCCACCTGGTGCTCTTGGGTCTCTCGCTCTTAGAACAATCCAGTCTTGGAACCCAGACACTATACTTTGAGAATGCCAAGCCATGGACAAGCACTCCAACTGACAGAACCAGCTGAGTCTCTAGCCAACCTCAACTGCCAGCCATATGAATGGGGCCATCTTGGATGTCTAGCCCAGTTGAGCCTTCAGGTTGACCTCAGCCCCAGCCAGCATATGACACAAACACACAAGGGACCCCAAGTGAGAACCACTCAGTGAGCGCAGTCAACACATGGAACAACTAGAGGGAATAATAAATTGTTGTTCTATTATAGATATTTGCAACAGATATCTGAAACACACATTGATCAATGGAGACTCCAAGAGAAAACCTTAGCAAACACTGCACAAGCCTCCAGCCCCAGGGTTAACTCTCACTTTTTGTAAGCTGTTCTTGTGGCTCTAGCTGAGGTACAATGACTCTAAAGGCAGCCATGTAAAAACAATAGATTCCTTGTAAAAAATAGTCCTTAACAACAGATTCCCTCTAGGGTCAACAGCCAAGAGGTAGCAGTTTTTTTCTTACCAGCGGTTAACATGATAGCCCATGCTAAATTCCAAAGAATTTTCTTTATTCTTCTCCCTCAGCCATTTCTCCTTCATCTTATTCACCCTATCTCTATGTACACACATTCAATACTGCTGGTAGTAATAAGGAGATCCTGTTCCAATGTTAGGTCAATCCTTTTCACCTTACTTCAGGGAAGAAATTAAATCAGGGATATTCTTGTTTCTTGCAGTAGTTGGGTTGTTTCTGGGTTGGTATTTTGTTTGTTTGTTTCTTTGTTTTTTAAATATATATATATAAAATGAAGTTATTGATTGGGAACTATCAATAAAATTAAAATGTATGTAGCCACAGACTTAGGAATCCCACTGTTTTAGTTTGTCACAGACTAGTTAGCTTAAACAACAAGAATTTATTGTCTCACAGTTTTGGAGGCTAGAAGTCCAACATCAGGGTGTTGGCAAGATCATGCTTTCTCTGAAATCTGTAACATTCTAGAAGTTATTTGCTGGCAATCTTTAACTCAATCTCTGCCTCTGTCACATGATCATCTGTCTCCTTCTGTCTTCTACTGTGTCCAAATTTCCTCTGCTACTAAGGATGCCAGTCATAGGATTAAAGCTCACCCTGATTCACTTTGGCCTCATCTTAACTAATAGGACCTTTAAAGATCCTATTTACAAATGAGTTCACATCCACAAGATCAGGGGTTATGACTTGAACATGACTTTGTGTGGAACATGGTTCAGTGCATAACAGTCCAACAATCCACCCTCTGGATCCCAAAAAGACTTGTTCTTCCCACATCAAAATACAATTGATCTCCGTGAGGCCCCGGGAGGTCTTGGAGAAAGACTTCAACTTAGGGTAGGAGGGTTCTCAACACAGTCGTGAAAAAGAATTCAAGGACTAGTCATGCAGTAGCAAGTGAATTTAATGTAAATCGAAACCCCACACTCAAGATGGGAGTGCAGGCATACTTGTAGGAGTCACACGAGTTGCACCTGCTGGGGTTGGGGGTACTGCTTTATTAAGGCTGGGCTTCCACCTTCTTCCCCCTCCATGTAAATGAGGACATATAAGTCCCAACATTCTCATTGGTCTGCCTTATGCAAAAAAGGGATTGAAAGCTACAACTTTCACTGGCTCTGTATTCCAGTGGGACCTGTCCAGGGAAGGGGTCAGTGAAGCATGTGGTGGACAGGTGATGGGTGGGCCTTTTGTCATCTAGTATTACTTGGGCGGGTGATCTTCCACTGTAATTAGGTATTATCTGATGGTAATTTTCCTTTGGTCCTCCTCCATTGCCAAGTCATCTCCCTTTTCCTACCTCTTTCCCTATCTCACATTCACTCCATTCCAGCATCTCAGAAGCCGTTAGCCATTTCAGTGACAGCTTTAAGTCCAAAATCTCATCTAAATTAGCCATGGGTGTGGTCCATCTGGGGCAAAATTTTCTTCATCTGTGAAACCTGGAAAACAAGATATCTGCTTCCAAAATATATGGTGGGACAGGTTTAGGATAAACATTCCCCATTCCAGAGGGGAGAATTTGGAAGGAAAAAAAGGGGGCATAGGTCTCAAGCAAGTCTGAAACCCAGCAGGCAAATTCCATTAGATTTCAAGGCCTGGGAGTCATCTATGGATCATGTTTTATCCTCCAGGCCTGATGGAGCAGTGGCCTCACCCTCTTTGAGTACCAGGGTGATGGCCCTGCTCTTTCATGGGCTGAGGATGTCTTTTCAACCCAGCCCTTTGTATCCATGGTTCTGCTCTTATGAGCATTCTTCCTTAATTTCATCCCATCTCTGTCCATTCCACCTAAGCTGGCAGCATTTTTGATGATGCAAAAAATATTTCTTGTTGGTCTTCCGTGCAATTCAAAGGGGTTTAAGCCACCAAACAAAAGTCTTTTCCACAGATCTTCCCTGGATAATTGCATTTCCATTCCTGAGTTCCTTGGAGATGGTTGATTGTAACCAGGTGTTGTACACCTAATCTCCTCAGGAGATTAGCCACACCCTCACGGAGGGCTCCATTCTCTGGGAACTTACCTCCCAAGAACTCAGGGAGAAACTTATTAGGGCTGCATCTGGCCCTAGTGTCAGAGCACAGTATCTGGATAGACTCCAAATTTTCCAAATCATCAGATGCTAGTTCTTTTTTGTCTAACAATTCAGTCCTCAATTTACCCTTTTCCTCTCTTATTTTACTATATGATGCAAAGAGAAATCAAGCTGCATGTTCCACACTTTGGAAATCTCCTCAGCTAAATATCCAGGTTCATCATTTACAAGTTCTGCCTTCCATCTCATATCAGAGCACACACCGCAAAGTTCTCTGCCACTTTATAACAAGGATCACCTGTCCTCCAGTTTCCAATAACACATTCATCATTTCCTTCTAAGGCTTCACCAGAATGACCTTTAATGTCAGTGTTTCCCCCAAATGGTTTCCTCAAGGCGATTTAGCCTTCTGCTATCAAGAGCCTCAAACTTCTTCCTGCTTCTTCCCATTACCCAATTCCAAAGCCACTTCCACATTTTTCGGTATTTGTAAATGCAGCACCCCACATCCCAGTACCAAAAACTACCTTAGGTTGCCAGACATATTTTCCAATCAAGTATCTTTATTCTTTAAATATTTACAGATATTATCTGGGAGCAAGGGAGGGGGTAATATGGACCATGTGTGCTTTATTCTTTATACTTCTCTGTGCTTATTTTGAAAATTCCATTAAATATGGGTTTGCTTTGTTTTCTGGTGTTTTTTTTTTTTTTTTTTTCTTTTTTATAAAGAAGCCCCTAATATTTCCATCCACCAAGCCTAATTTCTAAAGACTATTCAAGTCAAATTATCCACTTTTCTCGTGTTACAACATTCCCTCCTATGATATGCTTGTTTCTACTTGTGACTCTGAAATTCTTGGGTGAGAACATATTTTTTGTCCATGCAGTTAATAGAATTTGGGATTGGAATGGCAGGTGGGTATTAGTTCCCACAGAGAGCTGCCCCTTATCCTTATCCCCCTTGACCAGGCCTGCCAGGTGGCCCATGCCATCAGATTCCTCCGTGTCACTTCCTGCTAGCTGGCTCTTAGCCCTTGCTTAGAATAAGAGGGAGATGAGTCAGCAGATTTGCCTGATGTGAGGCTAGCCTGGTGCCAGTTTGATGCCCTGCTTGGTTCCAACAGCCCAACTTCAGCAATAACTGGGAAGGCAGAGTCAGAGGCAGCTCTTGGGTTCTATGAGCTCATCTCCTTTGGCTGCTCCGGAGAGACAGACAGCTCTGCCAAGGGGGAGGGAGGGCTGGTGGAGGGGCTTGGAGACTAAACCAAGTACCTCCTGATCAGCACCGTGGTTAGTGGTGAGTGTTCTGAGTAAAGTCCTACCCTCCCATCTGACACCATCTGACAGGCAACGGGACCTTCTCATTGGCCTCCTCACCCCCCAGTCCATGATCCAGTTGACAATAACTTCTTCCCCTATATTTCCATTTCTTCTGCCTCTCTTTGGCTGGGGTCCAAAATGATCAAAGCCAAAATACTTAAAGAATTAAACCACAATTCAGGTAAATCAGTGAAGTGGGGCTTCCTTGCTGCCAGTGCTGAACATTTTCTCCTAATGGTTGAGCAGACTGAAGGACTCCAACCTCTCAAACCTTGCACATGCACTTCATACCCCTTTCACATCTTCCAACATACTTACTCTTCAAACCAGGCTCTTCATGTATTGACTGATGAATTGATTAGAATGAAGATGCTCTATGGCCTGCTGCTTCTCCCGACTAAGGAAGATGCTTTCTTATCTCAATTTTCAAGGTTTGGCCTTCAGAGTCCGATGGTTGCATCCCATGGTTTCACTTGCCTTGAATTAGAGCTACTCTTTTGCAAAGGCAGAGGAGGGTCCTAATTGTCCTTCAAGGCTTAATGCTCCAAAGACATCAAACATTGGGAGTTCCCTTGGCTTCAAGGCAAGAACAGCAAAGAGCAGCACGATTCAACAGATGGTTCTGTGCCAGCAGCAGGTCCTGCCTGGGGACTTTCCACTTTAGAAGGAAACAGTCCACACTATCAAGAAACCACAGGAAAACAGATGTGGCTCAAGCGATTGGGCTCCCATCTATCATATAGGAGGTCCAGGTTTCGATTACCGGGGCCTCCTGGTGAAAGGCAAGCTGGCCCACACGGCAAGCTGGCCCAAGTGGAGAGCTGGCCCGCACAGAGAGCTGGAGAAGCAAGATGACACAACAAAAAGAGACAGAGGAGAGACAATAAGAGATACAGCAGACCAGGGAGCTGAGGTGGTGCAGGAGATTGAGCGCCTCTCTCCCACCCCAGAAAGTCCCAGAACAGTTCCCGGTACTGCCTAAAGAAAGACAAGCAGACACAGAAGAACACACAGAGAGCAGACAGCACAATACAACGGCCAAGCGGGGTGAGGAGGGGGTGGATATATAAATCTTAAAAAAAAAAAGAAACCACAGATGAGGCCAGAGATGCTGGTACCATTGGATATGTGAAGGGGAAGACAATTTTATTGACTAACATCTGTCAGGCCCTGTGCTAGGCACTGTAAGAATTTGATCTCATATATTCTGAATGATAAACATTTTTATCCTTTTTTTTCTCATAGCAGAGGACTCTGAAGCTCAGAGGTGTTTGGTAACTTGCCAGGGTCACACAGCTCTGACAGAGCTCCAGTTTGTCTCTTGCAAAACCACTTCCTCTTCCTGGGTGAATGAGATGACACCATGGACTAAAGAAGTTGTATAACTGTGTCCGTGGTTAGTGAATTAGCCAGATGGAGTGTTTGAATAGACCCAACCTGCCATCCCCTGAATGCAAAGTGAGCGTAGCCCAGCCTTGTGGTTCACTTACAATGGGGGCCTCGTGCCAACCAGGGCAAAGATGGCAAGTCTCTACCTGTGGCAAATACAATCCTTCCTCCAGTCTTAATTTCCATGAAAGGTTGTCAAATAGGATTGAAAGGAAAACCCTTCCCAAGGCCCCAAAATTCAGGGCCTTTAAGCCAAAGGCCCAGTTTACTCATCCCTGTCCATGCTGGCCTAATTAATGAAAGACCTCTATCCTTCAGAGCTGCACGGACCCCTGGAATCAGTGTGCTATGTGGCTGAAGGAGTCCCCCAAAACACCCTCCTTTGGGTAGTGATGGCAGCGGCTCTTGCCATTTAAAAAAGCACCTTGCAGGCCTGGCCTCTGGACTCATGATTACCATGATAAGGCTAAAATGGAGCCTCCTGGGCCCTGGCTCTGGCCAAATTATTATAAAAGTCAATTTCAAAGTAGAGTCGACTTTCAGTTATTCATAGTCTAATGGTTCACTCTGTAGATCCACTTCCTCCTCCTTGCCCTCCCCTCTACCCATCTCTTTGCCAGCTGTGTTTTGGCTCTCAGTATTACTCCCACCAGAGCAGGATCTGGCAGAGAATTTTAGATCAGTCGATGTCAGGACCTGTTAGCAATGATGGTAAAGGGATTTTGCTAAAGCGGGCCGGGAGGAATTTGGATTTTTAGATCCTTGCTAATCTCCTTCCCACTTGGTGTGTATAATAGACAACTTCTTTGAGTTCTTTGAACCTCTCTGCTTGCTAAATCTTGCCAGGAGAAGAAATGGAGGGACTGAAACCCACACCCCTAGAAGCAGCATTGTTCCCAGGCTGAGGCTAATTCAGCTGATAAGGCAGTTAGTACCTCACCGCCCTGCTGGCCTAAGATACACAGAGTGTTTTCTCGGAATCTTTGAAGGCTATATCTTTTATGGCTGATGGCAGAAAATGAGTTTTGAGATAAATGAAACCCTCAAGGTTTTCTTTCCTTAAATGGTTGGAGTTTTATGTTGCCAAATCAAATAAATTAACAAACAAGAAATGAAAACTAATTTTTAAAAATCAAATTCACACACTGCAGCAGTTGTTACCACTTTCCTAGCAAACAAGAAGACTTTCAAGGCTTAGGATGGGTTGCATTCCCAACTAAAAGAGAGAGAGAGAGAAAACAAATAACCTCCTTTTATATTATTAATAGTAAAAACTAACTTATATTGCTGCATAAGTGCCAGGCACTATATTAAGTGAAATATATGAATCACCCCATGTTATCTTTACAAGAA
>JAKSZT010001178.1:14826462-14949583 GCA_026826555.1 Tolypeutes matacus
TGTGGTCCAAGCCACATGGCTTTCTGTTGTTGTTGTTTGTTTGTTTTTTTCAAGATTTATTTTATTTATTTATGCATTTTTTAATTTGTCACTTTTTCTAGCATGATACAGGGCATGCCGTATGTCTCTAATACTTACTTTCCTATTATTTAGTTGATTGATTTGGGGGTAGAAACCGCGTGGAGGTTACTCTATTGTATCTCTCGTAGTACTTAACACTCTGGGGAGTGGGCAAGAGAAAAGACAGCGAGATTAAAAGAGTCAACCAAGAGAGCATTCCTTCACGTGGGACAATGCCCCCCAGGCTGGTTTTGAAGCATTTGTGCAGTGAGAAGTGTTCAGCCCGGAACTAGAGTTTATTGCTACCTAAACTTCTACAGACTGTTCAAGTTGTTAGACTGCATGTCTAATGGGTGACTAGTACTACTCGAGGGTTTTCAGTCCATCCTGCCAGGTCTCTGCTTGCCAGACTCCACCGCCTGCCTGCTCCCTGCTTCAGGACATGAAAAACTCTCACAGGAAGGCGAGACTGACTTCTATAGCATGTGCGTATGGGAGGGAGGTCAGAGGCAGTGCCTTGTCCAAGGCCACCCCACCCAGGCCTGGCTGCATGCTGGCACACAGATTCCCATTCTGCCTAGAAGAGACCAGTGTTGTCATGTCTTTGGGCTGTAAGAGAAGGGCAGCCAGGATGCACAAGGCCCATCCTGTCCCATTTTCCGGAGTCTGGGCTTAGAGCCTGGGGCACCAACTCCCCTCTGCGTGAGCACAGAGAGGTAGACTGCAAGCTTCGGGAGGGTAGTTTCTATGTCTGCCTTGCTTGCCAGTGCCTCTTCCCTATTCTACTTTCATGCCACACTCAACCCTGCCTTCTCAGGAATGTTCCCCTCCGCCACTGGCTTTTAAAATTAACTGCCTTTCCAGACCCAGTCACATTTTCCATGACACTTTCTTTGTCCTCTGACCTAAACAGCTCACGTCTGACTTCCCACAGCATTAAAATCAGCTCGTAACTAACAACTTCTCTTACTTGCTTACATAAAATTGCTTTCTTTTGAAGGGTTCTGTGTGCTCCTCCAGGCAAGAGGCTATGTCTTATATTCTTTTTGTCTTTCCTCCTCTCTGCCTAGCAGACTGTTAGGGGCATAATAGATGCTCAATGAAATACTTATTGATACTTTGAGTGACAAGACACCTGGAAATGACATAGTGTTTTTGCAGATGATTATTGCTATTTGCCATCATCATAATGATTAAGACCAGCTGCATGTGTGGTTCTAACCTATGGGGTACACAAATAACAGACTAGGTCTAGGGGATATTTTGGTACAATGAAAAGTCCATTGTCCCATTGTCTGCAGCTCAGACCTTATTTGCAAGTCTTTTTCCCATTTTTCCTTGGATTCCCTCTCTTGACCCCTAGAGAGAAGAGAGAAGTAAGTCAATATAAAATAGCTGTTAAGCTGAACTAGGAAGAGACAAGAAATAAAATTATAAGGGAGTGTCCAGGAAAGAAGCCTGAGGATCAGCTGGGGAATGGGACCTCATGTACCTCCTCTGCCCTTCTGGGGACATCCTTAATGACCTGGCAACTCCACTGGACCCTTGTACCACTCTCACTGGAAGGAGCATATTAGAAGATCATAGAATGAGAGTTGGAAGACCTGAATTGGAATCCAACTGGGCAAGTCAGTCTCTGGGTTTCAGTTTTCTTACCTGTAAAATGGAAATAATAATGTCTAACCTACCTACCTATATTGTGTTGTGTGGATCAAACGAGAAAAGTATGTGAGAATACTCTGGAGACCATAAATTACTATATGTATTCATTCATTCATTAACCCATCCATTCAATAAATAGATATTGAGCACTCCCTGTGTGTCACACTGTGTTAGGCAACCAGGACACAATGAAGGGCATTGTATGAACAAATATAGTTCCTGCTCTCACGTAGCCTACAGTTGAGCGGGAGGAAATAGTTTTAATCAAATATTCACACTGTTGGGTGATTGCTCAATGAGATATTAGGAAAGGAACATGACTCCGTAAGACAGGCTGGCACAGGAACAGAACACATGGCATGATGTGTTGCCATCTAGGCAGTGGTCTTCAATTTGTGACCTGCAAAAGAGTCACCTGGTGTTGGTAGCACAACATTGTGAAATGTGACCAATACCGCTGAATTGTATATTTGAAAGTGGTTAAAATGGGAAATTTTATGTTTTATGTATGTGACTACAGTAAATAAGTATATTAAGTGAAATATATGAATCACCCCATGTTATCTTTACAAGAACCCCATGAGGTACAAGCTATCATTATTCCCATTTGCAGAAAATAAAACTTAGAGAAGTTAAATAACTTGCTCCAGGTTGCTCAGCAATGAAGGGACAGAGCTGATTGCCTGTTCCAGCTTTTCTACACTGTGGTCCAAGCCACATGGCTTTCTGTTGTTGTTGTTTGTTTGTTTTGTTTGTTTTGAAAGCTTGCTCAACATGCAGGTTCCTGAGCCACATCTCCAGGGGAGCCTGACTTAGTGGGTCTGGAATCCAGAATTTTATATTCTTCACATGCTTCTCAGCCCATTCCTCTAAGCGACTCTCATGCAAATGTCCTTTGGCCAGATTTTAAGAAAGAGAGACCGAAGGTTAGGGTGGGGTGTTAATCGGTGATGATTTGCAGATGAAGTCTCTGATGACAGCGTTTCCTCTGGTGGCTCCACTCCAGGCCATTCCTAAAGCTTGTTCTGTGAGCCTACAGATCTTTCCCTTTGCTCAAGCTAATCTGAGATGGTCTTTGTCACTTAAAGCCCCCATACCCTGACTAATATCGGTCCTTGCTAATCTCCCCTCTCTTGATCTCTGCTGGCCGCCTGGTGAATACAGGATCTGCAAGGGATGAAGTTATGATTTGTTGTCGAGAACCGCATTTAGGCATCATTTCCCACTCTGAGAGTGAACACGGAGAAGCCCTCCCAGCTTCGCTGAGCCTCACTCATATTCAGCAACATGCTTTTTGTGAGCGTCTGTAACGTGGACGATGCACAAAACATGAACGTCACCAACCATTCTCAAAATATTAATTTTGGACTGAACAAAAGTGTTAACCACGGCTGTCACTAAATAAAAATCATTCGGGTTAAATAATAAAAGCACACACTTGTAATGACTCCATCATCTAAAAATGATGCGAAATGGGGGGTAAGGTTCTGGAGTCAGATTCTGCGTTTGAATCCTGGCTCTGCCACTCACTGGCTCTGTGATGCTAGACTCGATCACTTCACTCTCTGAGCCTTATTTTCCCCATCTATCAAATGGGCCTAATGAGTAAGACTTACCTCATAGGGATGTGATGAGGATCAAATGAACTAATGTATGTAAAGCACTTGGAACAACGCCTGGCTCACAGTTAGGCCTCAATAAATATTAGCTTTCATTACGTGGATTTAAATATGCTTATAATAGCAATCCCTGCGTAGGATTTCCCAGGCCTAATTACCTTTTGCCCACAGGAGGAAATGTGGTTTGTAACTGTACTTCCCTTTTCCCCTGCTCTTGAATACCTTTTTTCCATATGAATCTATTTACCTCCTATGCTCCAGAAGTTAGGCTTCCCTACCACTTGCCCTCCTTCTGGCAGTTCAGTGCCCTCTCTTTTTCAGCCCTAAGTCTTTGTGATGCCCTCTTTCTGTATCCTCCTGGCACTGCTCTGAGCCTCTCTCCTGGTGCCTGTCTTCCCACAGGGAAGCTTCAGGTACACCTGGGCCCCCAATGCCCAGCATAGATATCCTGACCACCCGTGCTAGCCAGGTAATTGCATATCTCATTCAATTTTATTTTTAGATTTATTTTATTTATTTCTCCTCCTACCCCAACCCCCGTTGTTTTGCGCTCGCTCTCTGCTCTCTGTGTGCTCTTCTGTGCTTGTCTTCTCTTTAGGCGGCACGGGCAACTGATCCTGGGACCTTCCGGAGTGGGAGAGAGGTGCTCAATCTCTTGTGCCACCTCAGCTCCCTGATCTGCTGCATCTCTTATTGTCTCTCTTCTGTGTCTTTTTTTGTTGCATCATCTTTCTGTGCCGGCTCTCCTGCGTGGGCCAGCACTCCATGTGGGCCAGCTCTCTGCTCAGGTCAGCTCACCACGTGGGCCAGCTTGCCTTTCACCAGGAAGCCCCAGGAATCGAACCCTGGACCTCCTATATAGTAGACGGGAGCCCAATCACTTGAGCCACATCCGTTTCCCATAACTCATGCAATTTTTACTCAACCTCCCCAACTTGGTTCACTCATTTGTAAAGTAGGCTCAATAATACCTAAGTAATTAGGGTGCTGTAAAAATGGAAGATGATGATTTGTGCTCATTAGCACTGACTATTGTAGTTACTGTCATTTTATATGTCTGTAGAGAAAATCCAGGGAAGGAAAAGGCTTCACTTTCTTTTTTTTTTTTTTTTTTTTTAAGATTTTATTTATTTATTCATTTATCCCTCCCTTGCTGCTTGCGCTCACTGGGTCAGCTAACCACGCCGTGCGGGTGGGCTTGCCTTCACCAGGAGGCCCCAGGAACCGAACCCGGGGCCTCCCATATGGTAAACGGGAGCCCTACTGATTGAGCCACAGCCGCTTCCCAGGGCTTCACGTTCGTACCTTGTTTCATCCAAGCCCTTGGAGGGCAAGGCCAGGACTCAGCCATGAAGCTGCCCACCAGCTATCCCTAACTTGTAATGATGTGGGCCTCTCTCTAGTGCAGGGGTTCTTAACCAGGGGTCCACAGACCCCAAAGATTTCAGGGGGTCCGTGAGCTTGAGTTGAAAATTCAAAAAAACATTATTCTTATGGGGACATGTTGGTGCAGGTGTGAAATATTTATTAAATAATACACAGTATAGTGTGGACTTAGTAAGGGGTCCATGGTTTTCATCTGACTGGCAAAGAGGTCCGTGGAACAGAGAAGTTCAGAACCCCTGCTATAGTGCCTGTCCTGACTGGAAGAACCTTGTCCCCTGCCACTACCATTTTGCTCCTTAACTCTTTTTTTTAATTTATCATTATTTTTTAAACAAATCAATTTTATTGGTACCTATTAATAAAGCCTAAAATTCATGCAAAGTATACAATCAATGGTAGTTGGTGTAATCACATAGTTGTGCATTCATTACTTCAATCATTGTTAAGAGCATTTTCCTTATTGTGATAATAATAGCAAACGAAAAAGCAGACAAACAAACAAGAAAATTCTTCACCTCTCAATCTCTCTATTCTTTAACTCACTTTTAATCCTGTCTTGGGACAGCTCTCTGACTTGGAGGATACAGGAAAAGTTTAAATTTTCCAAATTCAGCCCCAGGGTTGGGGGTGGAGGCTTGACAGAGAGATGGACCTGTCCTGCCATTTAATTTTATTCGGAGGGAGCACAGAATCATTTACTCGTCAAGGTCACCCTAAATATCAATGCCTTAATTTCACAGGTGAGAAGAGATGCGGAAGGTTTAGGCAGCCTGCCCAAGGGCACACAGCTGGTAAATTGGTATTGAGCTGGGCCCCACACCGTGTGGGTGTGGACAAATGGCTCTGTGTGTCAGCATCCACACTGTAGTCTGTGAGTCCAGGGGGAGCACACCCCCTCTGATTCTCCTAAAGCAATAGAGCCCTGGTGTTCTGCACAGCTGCCCTCCCCCTAGCCGTTCAGGGCGCTGCTGGGTGGGCTGGATGAATGAAAAACAAAGCAGACTGCATTTGTTATTTAACCTAGTGCTCAGGTGCACCTGCCGTGGCATTGGTGTTGTTTATGATCACAATAAAATGTGTAGTCCCAGACTTACAGGGTTTACGAGAGTCTCCTTCGACTCCAAAACTCGAAAAGGAGGGAGGGGCAGGTGGCAGCCAGCTGGGGTCCCTCCAAGTAGGTCCTGATTGCAGGGAGAGCCATAAAAATGATGCATTGGGTTTGGCATTGCCTGATCTTTGTCCAAACAGCAGCAGTTAGAACTCTGCCCCTTGCAGCGGCTGGGGGTGGGGGTGGCTCAGCTATGCTGTGTTTGGTACAGAGGGCCGGTTGGGGAGATAAGGCAGGGGACGGCTGCCTGGGATCACAGCTGGAGCAGACTGGTCCTATCTGACCCAGACCTGCAGAGCCAACAGGCCTGTTTTCCTACTGGTCAGTGTTTCTGCCCGACACAGGCCCCCTAATTACATCCTGAGGGCTTGCCAAAGTCAATCAACGGACAGCCCCAGTAGAGGAGAGTCAGGGAGCTTTTAAAGGTGAACTCGCATTTATCATATTACAGTGCTTGCCTCACAGCCACAGGCCAGCGACGCTCAACAGTCCCCATGCCTGGTTCACTCTCAACTTGTTTGGAAATTGACCGTTACTGTTGTGATCTTGGCAGGGAGGGGCCAGGGGTCGGCCCAGTGAGAGCAGTGCCCTCGAGGAAGGCTGGGAAGCGGGCCAAGGGGTGGTTGGCAGCCCAGCCACCAACAGCTGGTGCCAGTGGAGGAAGGGCCTGGGGCTCTGGATACGAGGAAGCCCAGGGAAGGGCTTGGTGCCCAAGGAGCCTTCAGCAGTGGGGTCCTTAGCTGATTTGGCTTGGACGAATGTTGTGCAACTATCACAATCCATGAGATTGAAAGTGGAATGGGATATGGGGAGTATGGAACAGAGAGCTCTGTGGGCAGGTAGAGGTGCCAAGAGGGTCATCACGGCTCCTGTCCTAAAGGAATGACAGGAGCTACAGAAAGTGTGGTTGGTTTTGAAAGCATGAAGGGAGTGAGGAAGGGGCTGGTCATCGTTTTGCTTCATCAATATAAATTCAATTAACATAAACTTTGGGCAGCGCTCTTTAGGAGTTGTAAAAGGGAATGAAACCCTCAAGGACATATGCTTTTTTTTTTTTAAGGTACCAGGGTCGGAGATCGAACCTGGAACCTTGAATGTGGGAAGCCAGTGCTCAACCACTGACCTACACCAGTTCCCCATACACATTTTTAAAAATCACATCTTTCTATTCAGAGGCAGCATAGCCTGTGGCTGAAAGCACAGGCTGACCTCAGAGGACTCGGGCTCAAGCCTCAGCTTCTCACTTTGGATTTATAGTAGTCCTTCTTCACATTCATGCATTGCATGTTGCTCGGCCCAGAGTGAGCATTCCATAAGCTTTAGCTATTATGAATGAATTTCAAAACAGGGCTAATAAAAAAGCAAAATGGCACCCACGGTGTGCAAGGCACCGGGCTGTGTGCAAGGCACGGGCTCTATATACACAGTCCATATAATTTTATGACTGTTAGCCAGGCAGGTATTGTCATCCCCATGCTACAGATGAGGGAGAGAGGAAACAGCATCCAAGATGGAAGGTTGGTCTCTAAAGCAAGGTGACTGGAAAAACGCTGAAGCACATATCCCTCTGAACTGGCTTAGATTCTACCACAACTTTGCTTGAGGAGATATAGCAAGGTCTGTAATTTAGAATCCATCCTCTGTGAATAAGCATATTCTGGGAGTGATTAAGTGGGATGGAATTGGACTGGTTTCTTGCTTTCCAGAAGCTTCCTCCATCTCATTAACAGGGCTGTGCTGAACTGCCCGTCTCCCCAGACAAGCTTTTCCACTGCATTGACTGTGGCCCCTGAGTATGTCCAGGCCCCCTTGGAGTTCTAGGAGAGGCAGCTTAGGTCAGGGACTAATGGCAGAGATGAAGGAGGCTGAGGCAGGGCTGTGAAGGGAGAACAAGCACTTTGGTTTAAGGATTAGCTTTGGAAAAGGGAATTCGGAAGGAAGGATCAAAGGGAGAAGAGAAACAGGCACCAGTAACCTGCTTGCAAAATGTCCTCACACAGACTCAGGTTTCTTCACGTTCGGCTCCTATTTTAGACCTAGTGAGAGTCGTACATCTTAGTCCTGAGAGGGACTTAGGGGCCAGTTAATCCAGCCACGCTGTTTTACTGATGGCTCAGAGAAGGAAGGTAACTCGCCTGGTGTAACCCAGCCAGTTAGTGACAAAGTCCAGACTAAAACCTTGGTTTCCTCGCTCCCAGGGCAGTGTTATTTCCACCTCATCATATGGCTTCCAAACTGCTTCTTTTTCAGATCCCTCCTGCAAGACTAGGCCCCGGCTCCAGAACAGCAGGCCCTTTGGACAGAAGCCAACACTTCAGGGCACAGCAGGAGAGGGTGCTCCTGGGGGAGCAGGGAGGTGGGGGGGGCGGGAGAATGGACCTGCCCTGTCAGTTAATTTTATTCAGTTCAATGGGGCCAAATGGAATTAGAACATTAACAAGATGAGTGTGCTTCTGTGCTGTCTAAACCAGCCCTGAATACTAACCAGGGAGCCGAGATGGAGCTAAAAATAACTGGCTAATCACCACCAGGAAGAATTAACAAGGGTTCAAAGAAAGGAAAATGTCTTAATATTCCATCTCTCCAGCAGCTGGGATCAAGCTGGGACTGAAGTCTCCTCCTGGCTTCCATAGAGCAGGTAATTAGGCAGCACAGAGCCACCAACTCTGAGAGGCTCCGGGAGGGGGCCTGCCACCAGCCACCAGAAGGATAAACTGAACAGGGTTATCTGGGGTGAGGTGAGTTGGGAAATAGTGAACACAAAAGACATGCAGTGCAGCAGGAGGCAGGCTTTAAAGAATAAAACCATGGTGTCAGTTTATAGCTCTTCTCCTCTGAGAAAGTAAAATCCTGAACTAAAGGGAGGCGTTGTTTTATTCTGCTCTGCAAACCCTCTGAAACTCCTCCCTCACCTATCACGCCAGCATCCAGTTCTAAAAGCATCCTTGAAGTCCACACCCTCGGACCATATTGAAATGAGGTCTTCGTGGCACTTGCCCTCTCTGGACGAGGACCAAGGCAGACACACAATAAACCAAACACTGTGATAGAGCAGAGCACGTGACTGAAGCCAGGAAAGGCATAACAAGATTATTTCAGTAGTAGAAATTGGGAACAAAGATTGCAAAGTGAAAGATGTCAGTTCAAGAAAAATAAAAAGAACATTATGAAGGCAGGGCAACACTCCAGGAGCTTATTTCCCCTTGAAAAAGTATAATGAGAATGAATGAATGAATGAGTAAATAAATAAATAAATAAATATTGGTTTAAAAGATTCATGAATGACAGATTAAAAACACCAGTGAGGGCATAAAGACAGACAGATTGACCAATGGAACTGGATCGAGAACTCAGAA
Organism: Tolypeutes matacus; assembly: GCA_026826555.1. NCBI lineage: Eukaryota > Metazoa > Chordata > Mammalia > Cingulata > Chlamyphoridae > Tolypeutes > Tolypeutes matacus. The sequence continues at coordinate 14,835,654 of JAKSZT010001178.1, forward strand.
ATAGACCCTCACATCTACACTCAAGTGACATTTGACAAGGCTGTCAAGCCCTCCCAGCTGGGCCAGAAGAGTCTATACAACAAATGGTGCTGGGAGAACTGGATAGCCATATCCAAAAGAAAGAAAGAAGACCCCTATCTCACACCATATACAAAAATTAACTCAAAGTGGATCAAGGACCTAAATATAAAAGTGACAACCATAAAACTCCTAGAAGAAAATGTAGGAAAACATCCTCAAGATCTTGTGGTAGGCAGTAGTTTCTTAAACTTTATGTTCAAAGCACAAGCTACAAAAGGAAAAATAGATAAATGGGACCTACTCAAAATTAAATACTTTTGCTCCTCAAAGACAAAAGCATGAAAATGCAGCTGACTCAAAATGAGAAGATATTTGGAAATTGCATATCTGATAAGGGTTTAATATCCAGGATATATAAAGAAATACTACAACTTAACAATAAAAAGACAAACTACCCAATTTTTAAAGTAAGCAAAAGCAAAAGGCTTGAAAAGACAGTTGTCCAAAGAAGAAATACAAATGGCAAAGAAATGCATGAAAAAAAAGTTCAATATCACTAGCAATTAGGGAAATACAAATCAAAACTACACTGAAATATCATTTCACACCCATTAGACTGGCCACTATTAAAGAGTCAGATAACTGTGTTGGAGAGGATGTGGAGAGATAGTGATACTTAATTACTGTTGGTGGGAATGTAGAATGGTACAGCCACTGTAAAGGACTGCTTGACAGTTCCCAAGAAAGTTGAATATAGATTTGTCATGTGACCCAGCAATACCACTACTGGGTATGTACCCAGAAGAACTGAGAGCAGGGACACGAACGGACATCTGCACACTGATGTTTACAGCAGTATTATTCATGATTGCCAAAAGTTGGAAACAACCCAGTTGTCCATCAACTGATGAATGGATAAACAAACTGTGGTGTATACACATGATGGAATACTATGCAGCAGTAAGAAGAAATGAAGTCGTGAAGCATATGACAACATGGATGAACCTGGAGGACATTATGTTCAGTGAAGCAAGCCAGACACAAAAGGACAAATACTGTATGATTGCACTGTTATGAAATAAATATATTGTGTAACCTCATGAAGTTAATGATTAGAATATAGGCCACCAGAAAATAGAATGAGGGTAGAGAATGGAAAGCTGAGGGTTAATCTGTGCAGAATTGGTATAAAGGTTGTTTGTAAATCTTTGGAAATGAACAGAAATGGTGAAAGCATATCACAGTGTTGTAACTAGCAGAGTTAGTATATGGGTATGACAGTGGTTGAAAGGGAAAGTCTAAGGACATTCATATGACTAGAAGGAAAGCTAGAAAATGTAACATGGGACTGTATAACATAGTGAAACTCCATGTAAAATACGAATATGGGTGATATTGCATATATAAGACTGTTTTTACAAAATGTAAATACAAATAAACTAGAGAGATGGAAACAGAATAGCAGCTATGTATGGCAGGGGAAGCATAGAGAAATTGAGAGGTGATGAGGTTTTTTTGTTTGTTTGTTTATTATTATTATTATTATTGGAATAATGAAAATGTTTTAATAATGATTGAAGTGAATGCACAATTATGTGATTATACCGAATACCATTAATTATACATTTTAGATGGATTTATGCTTTATTAATATGTATCAATAAAATTGATTTGTTAAAAAAACAACAACCAGCCAGTGAGGAGCTATTTGGCAGCTTATCCCTAGCTATTGTATTCAACATCATGGGGCAACATGCTCATGGTGCTTACGTCGAGGCTGTACTCAGCATGGTCAGGTACTGCGCCTGCTGGGACGTGAGTATAAGAGGCAGAGTGGTGGAAGGAAAAGAAAGTGGATTTTAAAAAAAGAAGGAGGGGGGTGGATGTGGCTCAAATGGTTGGGCGTCCGTCTTCCATATGGAGGGACCTGGGTTCGATCCCTGGGACCTCCTGGTAAAAATAAAGAAAAATATACAAGACGCGCTGGCCGCCAGGCCCTGTGAGCGGGTGCGCTGTCAGGCCCTGCCAAGCCACGCAGCAAGATGATATGACGTAACAGGAGAGTGACACAGGGGAGAGCCAAGACAAGACGCAATGAAAAACCAGGAACTAAGGTGGCATAGGCAGTGGATGCCTCTCTCCCATATCGGAGATTCTGAGGACCAAATCCCAGTGAAGACAGGAGGAGAAGGATGAGAAGAGAGGGCAGGAAACGGACAAGACAGTTGCCCAGCAAATAGACACAAAAACAGCAAAAACAGTGGGGATGGGGGCGAGGAAATGGATAAAAGTAAATAAATCTTTTTTTAAAAAAATGAGGTGAAGGAGGAGGAGGAGGAGAAGGGGAAGAGGAAGAAGGTGGATTTTGGAGGCAGAAGACAGCCTCAAGTCCGCCCCCCCCCCACACCTTTCAGGTGGATGTCATTGGGAACATAACCCTCTGGGTCTTTATTTTTCTCACCTGAAGATAGGGATGAGCTCACATCGTTTTCTCTCTGGGCTGTAGTGAGACTCAAACAACGTAACACATGTGAAAACACTTCATTCGTTCTAATGTGCAGCACGGATATTTATGGTAAGATACATGCACCCATAGCAAGATTTGGGCAATCTTTGTAATGTGCATATTACGACAGCGAAGCATTTCCATGTTCAGTGTGTTCGGCATCCCCACCCACTTCCCATCACAGCTTTCCTTTACTAGGAGGGGCCTTCATTGTGATCCTCCTTTCTCTGCTGTTTATCCTGGCCTGGGACGCCAATGGCTGGGTCCCCATGGCTGTGGCTCGTGGGAAGGGTGCTACTGGTGTTGCAAGGGGCCCGATTTCTGGAAGTCATCCAGTTTTGGTTTGTATTGTTTTCCCACAGCCAGAGAGGCTCCCTCCTGCTCCCTGGGTTACACTCCCTGAGTCCCCAGGGAGGAGAAAGCAGCCTCAATTTGGGAAAAGAAGGGCTTCAGGAGATTCTGCCTGGGACTCTAGGGAAAGTCAGATCTGAAGTTACAAAATATTCACTGCCTGGCTTTGTTCCCCACCCCAAATCAGTAGATTTGGGGGTGGCATGGGGGGAGGAGGGTGTCTTTATTGAAAGAGAAAAAGCAAAAATCAGAAGAGCAGGGTAAAATTGCAATTCTGTCACTTACTAGCTGTACGATTTTAGTGAATCATTTAACAACTCTGCGCTCCATCTGTCTTTTGTAAAAGGAGAATGAGGCTTTTCCGTTGCCTCACAGGGCTGTGGTGGGATTCATTTGAGATGAGGTTGAAGTATGGATTGGTGTAATGAAGTGTATCACCTCAGTCAAGTGTGAGGTTATTTCATTACTTGAGCCGTTAGGTAGATGATGATTAATAATAGCTTGTATTAGCACAGCAGCTTTTCTTTGTTGGTCTAGTTTACTAAGGAATAATTTAATGCATAAAATTTGCCCTTTTCAGTGTACACCTGCAGTCCCTGGTAAGCACTGATTTGTTTTCTGTCCTATAGCTTTACCTTTTCCGGAATGTCATATAAATGGAATCAAATAGTATGAAGACTTTTTAGTCTGGCTTATTTCACTTGTACTGAAAGTTCATCTAGGTTATTGCATAGATCAGTAATTCATTCCTTTTTGATTGCTGAGTAGGAATTCCTTCCATGGATGTGCCATAGTTTCTTTATCCATTTGGATATTTGGATTGTTTCCTATTTTTGGCAATCATGATTATTAGTACTTGTATGCGGATTTTTGTGTGAACATAAGTTTATACTCCTCTTGGGCAAATACCTAGGAGAGGGATTGTTGGTGTATGGTAGGTGAATATTTACCTTTATAATAAATTGACAAACTGTTTTCCAAAGTGGCTGTATCATTTTGCATTCCAGCAGAGCACCTTTGTAAAATGTTCCAAAAACCCTTAAGTGTTTAATTTTATTTTATCCTCAAAAAAGCTCTGTGAGATAAGGAGGGTAAATATTACTACACTCCAGTAATAAAGGGAGGCATGAGGGCTAAAGATGCAAAGATGATATGTGACTGGCTAAAGATGACTGTGGCAGAGGCTGCTATTGTCTGCATTATCTAGCGTCTCCTCTCCTTCCATTCAGTGAAGAGTCCTCTGCTTCTGCTGAGTTTTGGCGGACACAGAGTACCCGCTCTAGAGACTACATTTCCTAGCTTCCCTTGCAGCTAGGAGTGGGCCATGGGACTGGACTTTGGCTAGTGGGATATGAGCAGAAATGATATAAACAAATTCCAATTCATTTCCTAAAAATGGAATTTCTTTTCCTATTCTTTTCCCTCTCCTGCTGGCTGCAATGTGGCTGTGGCAACGATTCACCTTGGACTCACTGATGAAGAGAATACAAAATGGAAGAAACCTGGATCCTTGGTTGATTTTATGCAGCAGAGCTTCGCTGACAGCCAGGGTCACCCAGTCTGCTCTGTGTTCTTTACTTACCCCATTGTAATCTTCGGTTCCCTTTGTTACCACAGTTTAATGTTTGCCCTAGCCAATGCAATCACACGTTATAGCCAGTTCACCCAGCTTCATCCATCTTGTACAGAATATTATTAAGAAAAAAAGCAGCTTTGCTGAAACCCAAATATACCGTGTCTATAGCAATCCTCCTATCTACCAGTCTGATCATCCATATCAAAGAAGAAAGTGGGTCTGGGGAGTAGTTTCTATTCTCATGAACCCATATTAGCTTCTAATGATCACTCTTCTAATTGTCCCAAGACAACCGTTTCATTGTGCATTGTAGTTTGCACGTTTCCCCCACGCCACGTGGTGTCTGGCCCACTGGTCTGTGGTGCAAGGCCTTTATTTCACTCCTGGGGAAGTTCATCTGGGAGAGCAGCAAGAAATGAGGTTAGAGTGAGAATGCTGACTGAAAGATTTTTGAGGTCAAGCTGAGGCATTTAGATTTCATGGGTCATGCCAGAGGGAGGAGATACTTATGCAGGGAACTGAAAATATTAAAATACAGTTAAAATACAATTTCTGGCCATTGTATAGTAAGTAGGTTGGCGGGAAAGAGACCAGAAGTCCCAAGAAGAGGTACAGGTGTGAGGTCTTTGGGAATGCACGGGTAGAGTCTTTGCTGATATAGTATGAAGGAGAAAAGGAGCCACAGATGAAGGGGAAGTAGATGGGTGTATTAGCCAAAGGGGTGCTGATGCAAAATACCAGAAATTGGTGGGCTTTTATAAAGGGTATTTATTTGGGGTAGAAGCTTACAGTTACCGGGCCATAAAGCGTAAGTTACTTCCCTCACCAAAGTCTGTTACCATATGTTGGAGCAAGATGGCTGTTGACGTCTGTAAGGGTTCAGGCTTCCTGGGTTCCTCTCTTCCCAGGGCTCATTTCTCTCTAGGCTCAGCTGGTCTGCTCTCTCCACAAGGCCAACTGTAAACTATCAGGTGAACAGCTTGTCTCTCTTCCAGGTACTCTGCCATGTCTAATGGAGCCTTCTCTCCTTCCTCACAATTCTGCTTCTCTGTGTATTTATATCCTGGGCTCCAGGATCAAAACTCCAAACTTTGTCCTCTGTCAAGTCTTTTTCTCTGTGAGTCCCCACCCCATGCAATGTCCTACTGACGTGGCCCAATCAAAGCCTTAATCATTATGTAATCAAGTAAAAGTGAATCCTCTGAATCCAATACAATCTAAGGGTATCACTAGCCCAGAGGAACAGACCAATTTACTAACATAATCAGTATTTCTTTTTGGAATTCATCAGTAATATCAAATTGCCACAATGGGGCCAACTTAGGTAACAGGGCCACTGAAATGGATTATTCAGAGCCCTCTCCCAGGACCACCTACTACCCCCACTTCTTTCTTCTTTCCTCTCCTGCTTTCTTGCACTTGCCATTTTTCTCTGTTAGTAACTGTAGCAGTTTGGCATTATTTATGAATTCCAAAAATAGATATTGGATTATACTTGTAAACTAGTCTGTTCCTCTGGGAGTGATTAAATAATGATGAAGGCTTTGATTGGGGTATGTCAGTAGGGTGTTGAGGCAGGGACTCAGAGATAAAAGACATGGCAAAGGACAGAGTTGGAGTTTTGAATTGAAGTACTAATGCGGAGTCTTGAGCTGGAGCCCCAGGAAGTAAGCATACAGAGGAGCTTGGTTGTGAGGAAGGAGAGAAGGCCCTGGAAAGAGAAGCAAGCCATTTGCCTAATAGTCTACAGCTGGGCTTGTGGAGCTAACAGAGCAGCTGGGCCCCGAGAGAGGCGAGCCCTGAGAGAGGCAAGCCCCGGGAAGAGAGGAACCCAGGAAGCCTGAATCCTTACAGACGTCAACAGCCATCTTGCTCCAACAAATGGCAATAAACTTTTGGTGAGGGAGGTAACTTGTGCTTTATTGCCTGGTAACTGTAAGCTTCTACCCCAAATAAATACCCTTTATAAAAACCAACTGATTTCTGGTATTTTGCATCAGCACCTCTTTGGTAACTAATACACTAACTAATACATTCCACTTGCTCAGTCTTCAAATCATGTGTCAAAGGCCGATAAAGCCTGATTGTCTGCTGCAGTGTATGCCCAGTCTTCACTCCTGAATCCAAGGGCAGCTGGCAAAGGAGGTGGGGAAGCTATGATGGCAGTGGTAATAGGGAGACACTGTAGGTTTTGGAGGAAGAGTTTATCTTACTAAATGATATTTGAGCTAAGAGTTTAAATCCTACCAAATAAATAATCATATATAAGGGAACTATTAGATTTATTTGGGTTATTAAACTTATTCAATTTGTCTACAGCATAAATGTAACCTGGAAGAGGGGATATAATACTGGAGCCTATGAGCAAAGGCTCATGATAAATAGTAATGGATTCAAGAAGAGTGCACAAAGGTTAACTTCTGTATCTCTATTTAGAATCATATAATATTATAACGAGTCAGGATCATCCATGTATATAAATATGTATGTATATGTATACACAATGTATTTAAATTGATAATATTTTTGGGAAAATAATCAAAATTCTATTGGGCTTTATTGTAATTGTGTTAGGTTAGTGCTAATTTTATTTTTAATTATACATGGGGAGTAACATACACCTCTTAGTGCTTAGATTTATTGGGTTATTAATAAAGGTCTCAATCTTGCCCTAGAAATCAGCTTCACCCCCGTCATCCATCGACAGACACTCTTTTCACCAGGCCCATCAAACTACTAATTGTGAACTCCCATGGATGTTTTAGACCTTGTCTTGGACTTTTCTCCTACACTGAAACTTTTGACCATTCTTCACTTAAAACTTTCTGCTCCTGTGTCTTTTGCGATTTGGCTTTTTCCTGGCTCTCCTCTGCTCTGACCACTTCTTCTCTGACTCCTTCCCAAGTTTGTTCATCAAACACGGGTGTTTCCCACACTCTGTGCTCTGTCCACCACTCTTCTCTCTGTCTTTGGATTATCTTCTCCACCCCCATGGTCTGAACTATTTCCAGTGGCCAATGACTCCCAAATCCATATCTTCAGCCCTCTAAATCTCTGAAATTTTAGAACCATTTATCCACTAGGATGGCCTCCAACAAGAAGTCTTTATTAGTTTCTTGTACTGCCGTAAAAAATGACCTCAACCTGGATGGCTTAAAACAACAACCTTTTATTTTGTCACCGTTCCGGAGGCCAGAAGTGCAAATCAAGGTCAACAGGGCCATACTCCCTGTGAAGGCTCTGGAGGAGAGTCCTTCCTGGTTTCTTCCAGCTTCTGTTGGCTGCTGCCATTCCTTGGCTTTCTTGGCTCTGGCCACATCAGTCCAACCTCTGCCCCTGCCTTCGCATCCCCTTCTGATCCGTGTGTCTCTCTCAAATCTCCTGCTGCCTCTCCCCTAGAGAGATAGTGGTCATTGGGTTTAGGGCTCACCTGGGTGATCCAGGACGATCTCTTCATGTCCAGATACTTTACCTCATTACATCTGCAAAGACCCTTTTTCCAAATAAGGGTAACATTGATAGGTTCTGGGAACTGGAATATGGACATATATTTTGGGACTGTCATTTAACCCACTGCAAGGTCTCAAATTAAATTCCTCTTCAGCCACTATGGAAACCAGTTTGGTGGTTCCTCAAGAAGTTACACATAGAATTACCATATAACCCAGCAATTCCTCTCCTAGGTATATACCCAGAAGAATTGAAACAGGAACTAAAACAGGTATTTGTACATCAATGTTCATAGCAGCTTTATTCACAATAGCCAAAAGGTAGAAAAAAACCAAGTGTCCATCAATAGATGAATGGGTAAACAAAATGTGATATAGCCATGCCATGGAATATTATTCAGCCATAAAAAGGAATGAAATTCTGACACATGCTACAACATGGATGGACTATGAAAACCTTATGCCAAGTGAAATAAGTCAGCATGAAAGAACAAATATTGTATGATTCCACTTATATGAACTATATAAACTAAGCAAATTCATGGTGATTAGAAGTTGCTAGGGGGGAACAGATGTAGCTCAAGTGGTTGAGCACCTGCTTCCCATGTACAAGGTCTCAGGTTTGATCCCCGGTACTTCCTAAAAACGAAAACAAATGAAGAAACCAACTCTCATTGCGGAGAGGATATAACTCAGTGGTTGAGCACCTGCTTCCCATGTACAAGGTCCTAGGTTCAATCCCTGGTACCTCCTAAAAAAAAAAAAAGTTACTAGGGGATAAAGGGAGAGGGAAATGGGGACTTATTGTTTAATAGGTAAAGAGTTTCTGTTTGGGATGATAAAAAATAGTTTTGGTCATGGATGGTGGTAAAGGTAGCACAACACTGCAAACGTGATTAATGTCACTGAATTACACATGGCAAATTTTATGTTTTATGTATGTTACCACGATAAAAATAAAATAAAAAAAAAACCTTGATGTCATCATCTTCCTCCTCCTACATTCAGCTCCTCTGCCCACATTCCTCTTCTCCTTCAAAGGCACTGCTCCCTTCCTTCAGAGCCTAGAAATCATCCTAGACTCTCTACTCATTCAAATACTTAGGTGTTTTGTTTTGTTTTTTAACCACCTAAGTCTTGAGTCTGTAGCCTCCTCCCTATGTTTACCATCCCTGCCCTGGGCCATGCCCTCATCATTTCCCAAATAGAGAACCATAAATGCCTCCTAATAATGCTCTTTGCCTCTAGCCTGATGCTTGTAAATCCATCCTCCACTCTGCCACCAAGTACTATCATTTACTTTCCCTGCTTAAAGCCCTTCATGAGTTCCTCAGCTCATATACAGGGGATTCCTGGCTTAATGGATCTCCGCGGACCAGCCCCTACACACTTCACCAGACGTCACATTGTTACAATTCCAGACTGCTCTTTGGTGGCTCCTCTCATAAGCCATGCCATTTCCTGTCCTGTTTATGCTGCTGCCCCTTTCTGGAATTTTCTTCCCACCTTTTTTCATCTGCTCCCAGAAGCCTTCTCTGAACTCCCAGGAGGAATGCCCTCTCTGTGCATCTGTGAATATCTCCATCTTATAACTTATCTATTGCACCCAAAGTATTTGTTTATATATGAATTCCCAAAAGAACTCTAAGATCTTACTCATCCTTGTACCATCAGCCCTTGGCCACTGCAGGGCCTTCTGTAGTAGGTGCTTAATGCCCTTTGAAATAAAAGTAAGTTGAATTGAGCAAGAATTCAGCTAAATGCTTTAAATGGGCATGAGAAAGCAGGGTCCATTTATTGTGTGGGAAAGGAAGGGTTAAGTGAAAGATGTGAATGAAATGTCAGGACATGCCACAGAGCAATTGTGTGTGTGTGTGTGTGTGTGTGTGTAATGCATGCATGTGTAAGCTTGAGAGAGAGACAGGTTGTAAATATAAAGAAAGAGTACACGGAGAGGGGAGTGGTAAAGAAAACAGAGGGAGGGCAGAGTTTGGGAGAAGGGAGTAAGAGATGGGAGAAAAATAACAGGTTAGAGCCTTTAACGTCACAGAAAACAGCTATTGCTAAGAGAAGCAATGAGGTGTAACGTCCACATCTGGTGTTCCTAGGGATTGGAGCTGGCTTGGGAGATGACAATGGTCTACGAACTCTGGAGTTTGTTTCTTGAGTCCAGGGTTACTTCCTCCTTGCCTCTGGGCCCTTTAAGGTACAGTCTATAGTTGCCCTGAGAGAACAATATTCACTGGTCTCAAAAGGGTCCTTCCACATGGAGAATAGAGACTCCCTAAGTACCCTCTAAAGGTGTCTTCTTCCCCAGAGGAACCTTGGCTGCAAGTCTGCAGACCTCTAGGAGGTGTACTTTGCTACAGGAGTTCAAATAAACAAACCACCCAGAACAGAGCTTCATGTTCAGGAATCTGCCTGCTGAAGAGCTCTACTTCTCCCAATGACACCTTACAGGGTAGAAACAGGAAAACTCCAACAATAGAAGGAGTCGAGCTTCACCCCAGCCTTTGCAATTGATCTCTTTTTTTTTTTTTTTTTTTTTTTTTGAGGTTCCAGGGATTGAACTTGGGACCTTGTATGTGGGAAGCTGGTACTCAACCACTGAGCCATATCAGCTCCCCTGAGTTGTATTTTGTTTAGTTTTGCTTGTTTTTGACCGAACCCAGAACCTCCCATGTGGGAAGCAGGCACTCAACCACCTGAGCCACATCTGCTCCCAGGATCTCTTTTTTTTGCTTTAAATCAATTTTATTGATACATATTAATAAAGCATACAATACAATCCAAGTGTGCAATCAATGGTATTAGGTATAATCACAGAGTTGTATATTCACGACTTCGATCATTATTAGAGCATTTTCATTATTCCAGTAGTAAAAATAAAAAACAAAAAAACAAATAAACAGAAAAAACCCTCTACCCCTTAATAATGACCTCTCAATCTCTCTATACTTCCCTGTGGCAGATGCCATTAAAAAAAAAAAATTATTTAAGTATTCATATATGAACATACATAAACCATAAGTGTTCAGTAAACATCGTGAACTTACAAAACAAACATACATAACATCATACAGGGCTCCCACACATTACCCCCCCCAAACACCCTGTGTTGTGAAACATTTGTTAACAAATTATGAAAGAGCATCGTCAAAGTATTACTACTTACTATAGTCCGTATCTTCCTCCTCTATACATTTTTTTAAAGGAATTATTTATTTATTTACTTTTATCCATTTTTTACTCCTCTGCCCCAGTTTTTGCTATTTCTGTGTCTATTCACTGGACAGCTCTCTGTGTCCATTTCCCACCCTCTCTTCTCATCCTTCTCCTCCTGTCTTCACTGGGATTCGATCCTTGGAAACTCCGATGTGGGAGAGAGGCATCCTACTGCTTGTGCCACCGTAGTTCCTGGTTTTTCGGTGCATCTCAGCTTGGCTCTCTCTTGTGTCACTGTCCTGTTATGTCATCATATTGCTGTGTGGCTCATGAGGCCTGGCAGCGCATCTGTGCACAGGGCCTGGTGGCCCACACACCTTCTGTATTTTTCTTTTTTTCTTTTTACCGGGAGTTCCCAGGGATCAAACCCAGGTCCCTCCATATAGGAGACGGATGCTCAACCACCCAAGCCACATCCGTCCCCCTGCTATATCTCTTAAGATTGACCAAAGATACCCAAAGTTACAGTCTTTTCCCATACAGGATGGTCATATAATAAATCAGGCTTAGTTTATCACCAGCATTCTAAGACCTAGGGAGAAAAACTAGGTCTGGGGACACACTCATGGTTTCTAATATAGGGAATGTTTAGCCTACCCTGATTATCACAAGGTCAAGACAGCAAGAATATTCGCATAGGATCTCTTTTTGTATTGCTACTCGGCAACTGAAGGGAAGGAAAAGGCCAGGCTTGCGCCCTGCTCAGCCTGGTTTCAGGTTTCTCCGTGGTCTGTACCAGCCCCAGGAGGGACAAGGAGGGCAACACTGGGACACCGCGAGGTGACACGGCAGCTTGAGTCAGGTTCCCCCCACAGGTTCAGTTTCCTCAGAAGCATGTTTTTGAGGACCTACCTCTGGGCAGCACTAGGCTGGCACTGCAGTACAAACATGCATAACACCTAGTCCTTGTCCCTGAGAAGGTCACAGTGTGGGAGGACACAGATAATAAGTCATTTCTGCTTACAATGAGAGATGTTTCGTGTGAAGTAAACTCAGGATGTCACGGCACCTGGGAGAGCACCTGTTCCAGCCTTCTTGGTGAGTTGGCAGGGGTACTCAGGTCCAGATGCCAAGCACAGACAAGGCTGGGAGAAGAGAAAGACATGCCATTTGTGGGCTACTGGAAGAAATTTGGTGTTGCCCAAAGGATGGATGGAAAAAGGGGATGGCAAGAGATGGGACATCCTGGCAGGATGTTAATGGCTTCAATACACAATAGTTTACTGTCTTCTTACTATCCTTTTCCATTCTGACCCCTTGGTCAAAGATATTGGTTTGGGGAATGTAAAATGGCGCAGCTAATATGGAAAGCAGTATGGCAGTTCCTCAAAAGTTAAATATAGAATTACCGTATGACCCAGAAATTTCACTCCTAAGTATTTACCCGAAGAAACTGAAGACAAGGACTCAAATAGATCTTTGTATATCAGTGTTCATTGCAGCATTATTCACAATAGCCAAAAAGCAGAAACAACCCAAGCGTTCATCAGTAAATGAGTGGACAAATTAAAATATGCTATGTGCACACAGTGGAATATTTTTTCAGCCACGAGAAGGAATGAAGTTTGAGACACACTGCATCATGGATGAAACTTGAAAACACTATGCCACGTGAAATAAGCAAGGCATATGAGGGCAAACATGGTATGCTTTTTCACTCATATGAGATATCTGGAAATGGGAAATTCATAGAAACAGAAACTAGATTCAAGGTTACCAGATGATGGAGAGGGAAGGGAAGAGGGAGTTTTTGCTTGGTGGGTATAGAATGTTTGTAAATAAAATTAACTTTAAAATATATATATTAGGGAAGCAGATGTGGCTCAAGCGGTTGAGCACCCGCCTCCCACACGGGCAGTCCCAGGTTTGGTTCCCAGTGCCTCCTGAAAAAAAACCACAAACAAACAACAAGCAAAACAAATGGAAAAAAAACCAACTCAGGGGAGCCGATGTGGCTCAGTGTTTGAGCACCAGATTCCCACATATGAGGTCCTAGTTTCATTCCCTGGTCTCTGGTACCTTAAAAAGAAAAAAGAAAAAAAAAAAACTATAGATAGATAGATAGATAGATAGATAGATAGATAGATAGATAGATAGATAGATTTGGGGGGTGAAAGGAGTGGTGGGAAGGAAGAGTTCTTTCCACGCCTTGCTGTCAGAATCCCTGGACCCAGGAGGGCCTTTCTATGCAGAGGACAGTGCCCTGCAGAGCTCAGAGGGAGGCTGACTATGTGCTAGAACATGGGGACCACAGCAGAGGTGGGGACAGAAGGTTGGCGGCTGCCCAGAGGAGGCCCATGGCTCCACAGAAGGTTCGGGGAACATGCTGGTTTCTCCTGAGCTTCCAGCCAATTGAAGGTATATAACATTATTTACCTTCCCTCCCTTAATTGCTGCTCCTCTCAAACATACTTGTTGTTTTATCTTCTGGGTGTAGCAGAGTGGGAACATTCTGTCTTGGCAGGACATCTCTTCTTGGAGGAAGTTCAGAAGAAGGAGCAGCCTTTTCTGGCCCAGAGCAAGCGGAGCCTTCAGAGGATGCTGTGGCAGTGGGTCTGGGAGCTTTCTTGTTGCTACCGGCTCTGAACGGGGAATCACCGTGAGAATCGGCAGTCGCTGGTCCTGAAGAGCCCACAAAGGTCCCTGGACTTGACAAAACTGTTATTTAAGCTAGAATTGTGATTTGCAAGCTCTTACTGAACAAGTTTCAGCACATCAGATTTCTGCACTCAGGTTTTAAAAGCCCTAGTACAGAGAAAGAAATTGCATCACTGGGCATGTTGTTTATTGCCATTTGTCTTCCTTCTGGAGGTTAGGATAGGACTTTTAGTACCCGGAGGAGGGGACTAGCTCCCTTAACACCCCGTGGTGGCTTCCTCCACCCTTCAGGGTAAAGGTCAAACTCCAGAGCATTGCATAGAGCCAGCTTGTCATTTTCAATGGAAAAAAAAAAATGTTACCCAAAACTAAGAAACAGTCAAACTGTCCATTTCACATCTCTGTAGCTCAACTGAAACAAATCACCAGGGAGGACTTGTTTAAAACGAGACTTAGTTGCTTGAAGCTTTGCTTTGACCATTCGCTCATCCTCCTGCCTCTACTCACTCCCCTCAACAGCTGAGTCTGTTTCCTACTTGCTTTCAGGTGGTCCCAGAAGACATGAGTTGGGGGTGCAACCTAGTTATTCCACATGCAGACAGAAATGTATCTATCATTTGCCAGCTCTTTTTTTTTTTTAATTTTGACTGATCGCGCACCTGGTATCTCAGACCATCTCACTACAACTATCCTCTGTTACAACTGGTATGGACTTGATCTTGCCCTGACCCTGGCTACTTACATAGATTCTTTTTGTCTAACTATATAAGCCCTCTGTGAGCCTGCACACTCTTTTGTCACCTTGCCTGTGGCTTTCCTAGCCAGATAATAAATTTTGACATGTGCTTAAGATCAATTTGTCTAAGAAATGTAATGTTTTGGCATCACCCTGCCCTCCAGGCATACCTGCTGCAGAGGTTTTCTTGGCCTCCTCCCCAAGTTCCCCTCCCCTCTGGCATTTTTGAGTGTATGAAGACGGGTAGCCCCAGGTACCACCCACACTTCATCTTTTTTTTTTTTTTTTTTAATATCTGGCTAACTTCTATTTGTCTTTCAAGGCTCAGCTGGAGGCCACCTGTTTCTGAGAAGGCTTCCCTGACTGATTGCCCCTCTTCACCCTTCAATTCCTCTCTATATATGAGGTTAGGGGCTGCTCCTTGTGCTCCCATAGTCCTCTTATTTACATCTGGCATTGACCATCATAAGAAAAATACAACTTGTGTTTTGTATCTCTTTACTTGCCTAGCTTCATAACTTCCTTGTGGAAGAGTATGTTAGATATTTCTAGCTAACATTTATTTGAATGCTTACTACATACCAAACACCATTCTAAGAGCTTTACACAAATTGCCTCAATAATTATTTTTTAAAAATTTTACTGTGATAACACATATAACACAAAATTTCCCATTTTGGCCAATACAGTCATGTGAATTTTTTTTTTTTTTTTTTTTTTTTACCGGGAGGTACCGGGGATCGAACCCCGGTCTCTCCATATGGTAGATGGACGCCGAACCTTTTGAGCCACATCCGTTTCCCAGTCATGTGAATTATATTCACTATATTGCACTACCACCATCACCATCCATTACCAAAACTTTTCCATCACCCAGAACATAAACTCTGTACTAACTAAGCATTAACTCCCCATTCCTCACCCCTACCCCTGGTCCTGGTAACCTATAATCTAATTTCTGATTCCAAAAACTTGCATATTCAAATTATTTCATATAAGTGAGAACACACAATATTTGTCCTTTTGTGTCTGGTTTATTTCACTCAGTATGATGTCTTCAAGGTCCATCCATGTTGTAGCATGTATCAAACTTTATTCTTTTTCATGGCTGAATAATATTCCATTGTATGTAGATAGCACAGTTTGTTTATCCATTCATCTGTCAATAGTTATTTGGGTTGTTTCCACCTTTGGGCTACTGTGAATAATGCTGCTGTGAACATCAGTGTGCAAACATCTGTTTGAGTCTCTGCTTTCAATTCTTTGGGGTATATACCCAGAAGTGGGATTACTGGGTCATATGGCAATTTTGTACTTACTTGACTTTCTGAGGAACTGACAAACTGTCTTCCACAGTGGCTGCACCATTTTACATTCCCACCAGCAATGAACGGGTGTTCCTATTTCTCCATTCCTTAGCAATACTTATTATTTTCTGTTCTTTTAACAGAAAGATGCTGATGATGTTCTACATCTTTCATGTGCTTATTGGCTATTTGTATATCTTCTTTGGAAAAATTTCTATTCAAGTCCTTTGCCCATTATTTAATTGGGTAGTTTGTCTTTTTGTTGTTGAGTTGTAGGAATTCTTTATATATTCTGGATATTAAACCCTTATCAGATATAGGGTTTCCAAATATTTTCTCCCATTCTGTAGATTGTTTTTTCACTTTCTTGTCCTTTAATGCAAAAAAGTTTTTTATTTGATGAAGTCCAATTCATTTATTTTTTTCTTTTATTACTTGTGCTTTTGGTATAAAGTCTAAGAATCCATTGCCTAATACAAAGTCCTGAAGATGTTTCCCTATGTTTTCTTCTATGAGTTTTATAGTTTAGGTTCTTAAATTTAGGTCTTTGATCCATTTTGAGTTCATTTTTGCATATGATATGAGGTAGGCGGCCACCTTCATTCCTTTGTATGTAGATATCCAATTCTCAGCACCATTTGTTGAAGAGACTATTCTTTCCCCATTGAGTGGACTTAGCAGCCTTGTCAAAAATCAATTGACCAAAGGTAAGAGGATTCATTTCTGAAATTTCATTTCTATTTCAGAGGTCTATATGTCTGTCTTTGTGTCAGTACCATACTGGTTTGATTACTGTGGCTTTGTAATAAGTTTCAAAGTCAGGAGGCATGAGTGTTCCAACTTTTTTTTTTTGCAAAGGAGTAAAGAGTTTATTAAGAAACAAGAAAAGGAAAGTGGATGTGGCTCAAGCGATTGGGCTACTGTCTACCATATGGGAGGTCCCGGGAAATGAACCTCCTGATGAAGGCATGCTGGCCCGTGTGGAGAGTCAGCCCGTGCAAAGAGCTGATGTAACAGAAAAGAGGCAAAGAGGAGAGACACAACAAACCAGGGAGCTGAGGTGGCTCAAGCGATTGAGTGCCTCTCTCCCACATCCGAGGTTCTAGTATCAGTTTTTGGTGCTTCCTAAAGACAATGAGAAGAGAAGACAAGCAGACACAGAAAGCACACAGCAAATGGACACAGAGAGCAGACAGTGAGTGCGAAACAACAAGGGGGGTGGGGTGGTAATAAATAAAATAAATCTTAAAAAAAAACAACAAGAAAAGAGAGAGTACACAACCCTAGACACAGGTGTGCATGTGCTACAGGGTGAGATGTGTATGTAGGGCCCCAGGTTAGGCCCTTTAAAGACCTTTCCTTCTCCCCTTTCCTAATGTTGGAGAGGGGCTCCAGCTGTTTGCTGTTCTGATTGGTTGCCTTATGATCCTTACCTGTTAGCTCTCAGGGGACCAATGAAGAGACCTTTTGTTTGAAGGTATCCAGGACCAATGGGGAGGCCTGTTTGCAGTTATCGAGGGATTCCTCTTGTGCCCAGGGTCTCAGCGTGGTCTTTCCAGCGTTGTTCTTAGTAGCAGCCTTCCTTCAGGGACCTTCTGGGTAGGGTTTTATGGCCATGTTCTCTGCTGGGTCCCAGTGGTGACTCAGTCTTCCCTCTTTCCCTATACTCACCTGCCTCTCCCCCCTCAGAGAGTTTACACCCTTGTTGTTAAGGGAGAGCTGAAGGGCAATGGTTATTCTTTGGTAGCTGCTTCCTGCTGGTTAGGGACAGTAGTCCTAGCCTGATAGGTTGCAAAACTCTCTGGCTATTCTACTGAGGTTGAGGGAGGGCTGCTCTGGCACCATGGTTGGAACTAGATGAAGTCCCCGCATGACTAATACCTTGTTCTGGAAGGTATTGATTCTAGGAGAAATAAACTTAAGTTAGAATTTTGAAGACACAAAGTAGACTTTAGCCCTACTAAAAGTATAAAGATGGTGGTAAGCAGGCCCAAAAGGGGGAGCAACCATGAAATACTGGACCACTAGAGTGAGAAAGGTCAGGTGCCTCCAGAGGCTACGTCATCCAAAGTTGCTGGGCTTGATCTTGTAGGTTTCAAATGTTGTCTAGGACTGTTCCAGAGCAATTTACATAGAAACAGCATTCTTCTTGAGGAACAGGCAGCTTCCTCCCTGTGCCAGTGTTAGAATGTTTAGGGCTCTGCGATTTTATAGCACCATGATGGCAAGGGAGTCTGTTTGCTATCTAAGGGCTTAAAATTTTGGTAATGTCAAGTGTTGGTGAAGATGTGGAAAATGAGACTGTTCATAAAATTCTGACAGGAGTGGACATTTTTACAATGAATTTGGATAGAAATTTGCCAATATCTAGTATATTTGAAGGCACTTATACTCTATGACCCAACAATTCCATTTGTGGGTATTTCTCTAGAGATACTGGCACATGTAATAACATGGAAAAAGTTACAAGAGTGATCATTAAGTCATTATTATAGTACCAAACAATTGGAAACAACCTAAATCCATTTCAGTGGGAGAATGGATAAATAAATTTGGGTATGTTCACACAATGGACATGTGTGAACTACATGGCAATTAAAATGAATGAACCTGCACTCTCTCTCACCTGACACTACATGTAATTATGCCCTATCTGGTTTCCCTGCCTTTAGTGCCTTCCCAATTTTTGTACAACTGGCAGATCTTTGACATCCCAATAATGTCTCTACTTCAATTTAAATGCCTCCAGTGGGTTTTAAAGAGATAGTTTTATTGAGGTATAATTGATATACTGAATATATTTAAAGTGTAAAATTTGAGAAATTTTGACATATATATACACTTATGAAACCACCAGAAACAAGGTAGCACATATACATCCATCCCCAAATTTCCTTGTGCCCCTTGGTAATTCCTCCCTCTAGCCTTCAGTGGGTTTTAAGAATAACATTACAGTTATCCAGGGACACTTTTTTTGTTAAGCATTCAAATTTTCAGTTCATTCCCCTGGAAAATCTGAATCAGTAGGTGTCCTGGTTTGAGCCTTTTATGGACCCCAGAAAATCCTGTTCTCATAACAAACCCATTCCCATGCCTGTAAGCCTGTTTTTCGTGGGATCTTTTGGTTAGATTCAGTTAAGGGATCTTTTGATTAGATCACTTTTGATTAGATAGCTTTAGTTAAGGGCCTTTGATTAGATTGTGGGGCTCAGAGTGGGGCCTAATCTTCTCCCTGGAGTCCTATATAAAGAGAGGAGAGACCAGCAGAGCTGCCATTTTACCATGTGAGAGAGGACTCCAGGATCACCTACAGCCACAGAAAGACAGAGAAACCCCAAGAAGCTGAGGGAGAGGCCAGAGGCTGGAATCAGCAGAGCAGCCCAAAGCTGAAGAGATGAGCCATATGTCTGATTACCCACAGCTGAGCATGGTAGAAAAGTGATCCTGGAGGAGAAAGCAGTGACCAGCCGCCATTTTGCCTTACCATGTGGCAGGAGTCCAGGATCCACCAGCAGCTGACCTTTGGTGAGACAGCATCTCTGATGATGCCTTGATTTGGACATTTTCACAACCTCAGAAATGTAAGAGGTTACCCTAATAAATTCCCATGAGAAAAGCCAACCCATTTCTGGTATTTTGCATAGGCAGCCTGTGGCAAACATAAACAGTAGGTCTGGGAGAGTTATTAGGTAACTTGGGTGATTTCTAGAGTGGGTGGGTTGTGAAACAATATCTCAGGGGCTAACTTCTTAACTACACAGTTGGGCTTAGGCCTTTCAGGGTCTGGTTCCCATCCACTTCCCCACCTGTACATTCTATGCTTCAGCACTGGTAAGCTCCACCAGTTCTTTCTAGTCTCGTTCTGTCATCCAGTCAGGGTAGTGGGTTGAATAGTAACCCCTTCCCCTCAAATATACCCACATCATAACTCCTGGAACCTGCAAATGTGACCTTATGGAAAACAACAGTCTTTGCAGATGTAATTAAGGATCTTGAGATGAGATCATCTGGATTTAAGGTGGGCCCTAAAACCCAAGGACAGATGTTCTTAAAAGAGAAAGGCAGAAAAAAAATAGAGTAAAAATAAAGGAACATATGAAAAAATAAAAGAGAAGGGCAGAGGGAGAGAGAGACAAAGATACAGGGGAGAAGGCCACATGAAGAGGGAGGCAGAGATTGGAGTGACACTGCCACAAGCCAAGGACCCCCTGGAGCCACCAGAATCTGGGAAAGTCAAGGAAGGACTCTTCCTTAGAGCCTTCGGATGGAGCTGCTACCACCTTGATTTCAGACTTTTGCCCTCCAGAACGCTAGTGAATACAGTTCTGTTGTTTTAAGCCATCCAATTTCTGGTCATTTGTTACAGCAATACTTGGAAACTGATATGCCCTGCATTGACTTTGTGCCGAGCATTGAAGATTCAAAGATTTTAAAAAAGGTACTGGGAACGGATGTGGCTCAGTGGTTGAGTGCCTGCCTCCCATGTGCGAGGTCCCAGGTTCAATTCCTGGTACCTCTTTTCTTTAAAAAAAGATATGGATCCCACTGTCAAAGAGGGTAAAAGTAGAAAAACAGACTTACAGAGAACAATTACCTTAAGTCTGTAAAAAATGTTTTCCGATTGGGTGTATTCAGTAGAGAGTTATTATAAAAGTCTGATTGAAGGATGCCCTGTCCTCTCCTTTCCCCTCTGCCCTTCCCTTCCTCACCCTTTCTACCCCTGCACTCCCCTCCCCTCTTGTGGTTCCTTTTCCACTGTTATCTCAGTGACCAGCATCTTCACTGTGCAAATTACACAAGCCAGAAATCTGGGAGTCACTCTTATAGCTTTCCCCAACTCTGAGACCCAGTCTGTGAGCAAAACTTGATCCATTTTATCTCCCACTAAAGTCCAAGCTCCCATCGTGCCTTGCCTGGGCAATTTGCTCCTGTCAGGCCTACCGGCATCCACTAGTGCTTGACTCTAGCCACCCAGGTATACACTGCCCCCTGCCCTCTCGTCTGTGTCCTGTCCTCTCACCTGCACCCCTGTCTTTGTGCCTGCATCCCTTCCTCTCACTTTATCCTGCCCTCTCACCTGTGCCTCTCTCCTTTCATCTGTGTCCCTGCCCTCTCACCATGTCACTGGTTCTTCTGCAAAGTTCAGGAAAGGCAAGGCAGATGGAACTGTGGTTAGCCTCAGGTCAATTCATATCAGTGACTTCACATCCCTTCAGTATCCTATTTAAAAAATTAAACTCCTAACCCATGGCAACCATGTCTACATACTTTATCCCATCTGATCTTCACAAGAACCTTGTGAGTAGATATTTTTAGCTCCCTTTTACAGAAAACTAGGCTGAGAGAGATTGTCACTTGCCCAATGTCTCAGAGCAAAGATTCAAAATAGAGGTCTGACCATCTCTTAGGAGCTCCAAGCTTGCTGTAGCATAGCAATGGGGAAGGAACTGTACTATCCCCTCTGTGTATTTCCTAGCTCAGTTCTCCAAGACAATATGTGCTGGATAAATGTTTGCATAGTGATGAAAATAGTTTATCCTTCAGCCAGCACATTCATTAAATAGTCTTCATATTCAATTTATTAAAGTTTCATCTCCCCAAAGCTTAAAATAGGATTGGCAATTTGCTTTGTTTGACCTATTTTCACCCATTAGAATAATTTTTTCAAATTGGAGAACTGAGAAGCTCCTGGAGTGAAGAGTTGCTAGCCTAGCCCATTTCAGGATGGGGGAGTCCAGGGGGTTCCACTAAGGGCAGGGGGTTCCTGGAACAGTGAAAAGAGAGAAAGGAGGATGCCTAAAAATGTCTCAGAAGTAAAGGCAGGAAGAGCAAAATGAACTCCATGTCATTCTTGGCAGAGAGGAAAGAGCCTCAGACTTTATGGGGAGACCTGGATTCAGACTCCATCTCTATCCAGCTCATGGGCTGGAATACCTGGATCAAACCAGTTTACAACTTGAGCCTTGGCCTCCTCCTCTGAAAAGTCTGAGATGCTCCCAACCTCACTAGAGTGATAAGGTTCATTTCAATGAGACAAGCTATGTGAGTGCCATTTGTAAAAGAGCTCAACAAGTGAAGGCATTTACAAGTTTCCATATGGCCACTCTACTGACATGACTTTGTCATCTTCTTGACTTTGGATTCAAAGTTCTCAGTCTGAAAAATGGACGATCGCTAAATTGCTCTAACTGCTCATCACTCATGAATGATGAATGAATTGAACTTGTAACTGCTCAAGCAATGGCCCTATTCAATGTTACTGTGGTGTTCCATGGCCCTTTATCCAGACCTTTTTCAGGTGCCAACCTGAAGCAGCCACTTGATCGCTGTGATAGCTGAGGATGAGCTACAAGGAACAGGACAAGCATGGCTAGGAGAGTCCAGTTTAGCCACAGGGAGAAGAGGTCTCTGAACCCTCTCTTTGTTGGCCACCAAAGACCTAGGGTTTAGAAGTCCATAGAGCAAGGATATGACTGGGGAAGAATGCACAATAATCTAATGATAAACAGAAAAAGATCTTCATACTATTATATAAAAGTAAGAAACAAAAATATTACTGGATCCCGACTCTTTTAAACATATACACATACAAACATGCACCCAAATTGTTCTCATAGTTGATTTATCTGAGGAGAGTAAGATTGTGTTTGATGCTGGGGGGGAGTGGCAGTTAAAATAAAATGTTTCCAGTTTCTTTTTGTGTTCTTTCTGCAGGGCCGGGTAAACATTGCCCTATGTTTCCCACCCTGGGTGGTAAAACACGTGCTGTTCTTTTTCTGCTGTAGCTCTTGATTGCTTTGGCAGCAAAAGCATTGCTTGGGGTAAAAATGAGAGAGTGGCTTGGTAGTAGCAGAAGAAAACTGAGATAGATTCTTATAGTGGAGTGAATGGTGCCCACCCCCTGCATATGCTCACACCCTACTCCCCAGAACCTGTGACCTTATTTGTCAAGAAAGTCTTTGCAGATGTAATTAAGTGAGGGATTTTGAGATAAGGAGGGCATCCTGAAGAATCAGGTGGGATAAGGGCAGAGAGAGATTTGAGGCAGACAGAAGAGGAGATGACACACAGAAGAGGAAGGCAGAGATTGGAGTGATATGGCTACAAGCTGAGGAAGGCCCACGATGGCCGGCAGCCTCCAGAGGCTGGGAGATAAGCATGGGCTAGATTCTCTCCAGGAGCCTCAGGAGGGAGTGAAGCTCTGCCTACACCTTGCTTTCAGTCTTCTGCCCTCCATAACGGTAAGAAAATAAATATCTGTTGTTTTAAGCCGCACAATTTGCAGTAATTTGCTACAGCAGCCCAATGAAATGAGGACAATTCTGAAGTGCTATCCTCTCGTAAATGTTCAAATTTGTGTCTTAGTTTGCCAGGGATGCTAGAATCAGTTGCTAGAATAGGAACAGAGTAGGTTGACTTAAACAATAGGCAATTTATTGCCTCACAGTTTTGGGGGCAAGCAGGCCAACATCAAGGTATCACCAGACCATGCTTTCTCCAGAGTCTGTAGCATTCTGGTGATGGCTTGCCAGGAATCTTTGGGGTTCCTTGGCTTGTAGATGCATCTCTGCCTCTGCCTCATGGCAATCTCGCTCTCCTCTGGATTCTTCTATTTCCAATTTCCTTTGCTTATAAGGACGTCAGCCATACTGGATTAAGCCCATCCTCATTCTGTTTGGCAACTTAACTAAAACATCAAGCAAATGAGTTCACATCCACACCTGTACTCGCCTTAGCTTATAACATATTCAAAGATCCTATTTACAAAAGGTTTCATACCCACCAAGGGTTAGAACCCGAATATGTCTTTTGTAGGGTATTTGATTCCATCCCCAACAGTGTGAAAGATTTCACATAAACACTCAAATATAAACCCAAACTGTAATAATGAAAAAATGTCCAATGGAAGCCCTAACCAGCTTCTCTGGGGCTCAACCCTTTCATGGAGTACTTGCCCAGGACTTTCCTGGTGACTTTACTCCATAATCTGAGCTTTGCCATTTTCGCTATATATTTCCTGTTCTAGATAACCTTTCCTAGAAGATGCACTCAGCTGGGCCCCCACAATCCGTCAAGGATGTTTAATACAGTTTCCCACCTGCCAAAGCTCAAGAGCTGTAGGGCCCCAGGAAAATCTTAAGATGTGCTTAAAATCTTCACAACGAGAATATATTGATACTGACTCTGGGAGGGCAGGGGCTGTCTTTGTACCACAGTGTCTTACCACTTATTAAATGCTAAATATCTATGTGCCGAGTGATTAAATCTAACATATCCCCCACAGGACCTGCTGGGCAAAACTGTGAATGGAATGGAATTGTCCTCTGCTTTCCTACATATCTCCTTCTGAAGCTCCCAGGCCTCTAGGTGTCCAAGGCCTCTGTGCTGCCCTGAGCTGCCCAGAGCTTTCCTACTACTGCCAGGCCCATCTGATAGTCTTCTCTGGGCAGGGTCCATTCTGCTGCTTCCCTCCCCCACCACAAAATGAACACCTGTTCCACGTCCTGTTGGCCTAGAGCTTTGTCAAAGATTAAGGGATGGTCATAATTTATTTTAATTAGGTTAGCTCAGGAGATTGACAAATGTATTATGATGGAAACCAGATGAAGAAATATACGGGTGGATTCATAGTTGGCTGAAGGCCTTTACCCTGCAAAAAAAAAAAGAAAAAGAAAAAAGCAAGCCCTTGCCTTCTGAAGGGAGGTTGCTTGCCCTGGACCCAATTTTATTCAACTTTTTTTGTCAATGATTTCAGTAAATACAAAGAAGGCAAGCTTATCTGATTTGCAAAAGACCCAGCTCTGAGCAATGTAGAAAATATGTTTGCTGACACAGTATTTAAAAAAACAACAACAACAACATGATATGATGGATCACAATGAATAAATCATAATCAATGTAACTTATTTCACTTGGTTTCAAAAATAAACCACAGAAGTAAAAGATGGTTTAGCAGCAGCACATCATGAGAGAGAAGAATTAGTGGTTTTCGTTTATTTTAAGCTCAGAATGAGTCAACAGTCTGAAAAGAATTAAAACAAAAAAAGATGCAAACTTGGGCTGCATTTCTCGAGTAGAATGTATGGAGTCCAGATCAAGGGTGGTGATAGTGCTGGAATGTTCTGCACTGGCAGGTCATAGCCGCAATCATGAGTGTGGTTCTAATATCACGATTGAAGAGTCACCTTGATTCATTGGAGGGTCAGGTTGATGAAGCGCTTCATAGCCTTGAACAAAGTGGATATTTAGACCTAAGAAGAAAATTCTCAGGGAAATATGTTATCTATCTTCACTCATCTGAAGAACCATCCACTCAGAAGGGGCGGCGGGGGTGGGGGACGGGACGGGGGACATTGAAATCCTACTTAACTTCAGAAAGTGAATAAAAGACTGAGAAAAAGTTTAAAGAGATTGTATGGGGGGTTATTTCTAAACATCATAGCTGTGCAGCAATCATGTGGTCTGCCATGAGCTGGTCAAGCCCCCACCCTTGGAAATATTCAAGCAAAGCCCTCCTCCCATGGATCACCAAGGAGGGTTAGACTGAACTTCCTGTCTGGTGGAATTCCTCTTTTTCCTGCCCTTCTGTGTGTTTGATCCTTTAGAAGCCACATGGTTGGGCAAAAGGAGTGACTTTTCCAGACAAAGGATGATCATTCTTAGTTAAAGGATCTCAAGTAGCATTGTCCCTGGCTAAAATCTAAAAGTAAGCTCTCAAAGATTACATGTGCATCGTACTTTATTAGGATTGTTTTGGTGTTAGGTCACAGGCACAGCTTAAGGGAATAAGGGAATTGTAACTCCAGATGACCGAGATGGAGCTGGCCTCAGACACAATCAGCCGGAGACTCTCCAATCGCTCAGCTCTACTTCCTTCTAATATGGCTAGGCTGACTTCCTCTCAGCTGGCAACCCAGGAGGAAAAGAAAGGACACAAAAAAGCTCTGCCTAGGGAAGAACTCTGATTGGCCCAGCTTGGGTCATGTGCCCATCCCTTTGGACTAGCCACTGAGGTCAAGGGATCCGGTTCTATGATGGGCCAGACCTGGGCCACTTTCTCACTATTTTAACCCAGAAGACAGAACTATGGTTAGTAACCTAACCAGAATCACATGACTAGATAATGGACAGAAGTTGCCAGGCATATACAACAGAGGCCATCCATTAATGTACTTAATAGTTTATAGAGCAATTTCACCCACATGACCTCACTTGATTCTCACTAGAACTCTGTGAGAAACTATTTTCCCACTATGTAATGCCACGCCACATCACAGAGGCAGTTGGTTTTTCATTGACAAAACACTTAGAATTTCTTAAAGAAGACTGTCATCAGAAAATGATATTCTTTGAATGTACTTTATATTGTCATGATACACAGTTCTTGCACCCTGTCAGCTCCAGCTATTTCAGCTCAACTCTTGACAGCACGAGAAACTCCCTTCTGAGTTTTCTAATAGCAGGTCCCTGGGAAGCAGCCTAACATCATTCAAAAGGTATATCAGTGGCAAAGCAGTCACGGCACTTCCTAAGGGAATCACTCTCTGAAGCATAGGTCCCTTCTCTCTCCCCCAAACCCTTTCTTGATTTTTCTATCAGAAAAATCAGAGAAACCAGTAGGAAAATAAGACAGGTGTTATTTCAAGTAGAACTGCAACTGGCAACAGGTCATTTACTCATTCATGCATCCCTGTTATTTATTCTTCCATTTACCCATTCATCCATTCATTCACAAAATTGCATTATGCACTGATTAGTGATTAGGCAAAGAAACTAACAAAGAGAGGCCAAAATAAAGTAGCTTCAGAAAAGTAGTAGTTTCTCTCTCACATAAGTGTACAGGGGGAGCAGTCCAGGTGTCAGGGAGCTTTGTTGTAGCCTGCCAATTATTTAGGGACCCAGGTTCCATTCATGTTGCTGCAGTGTCATCCTCAGGTTATAGCTGTCATGTGCTACAGCTGCTTTCCAGGTCATGGGAGTGGGGAAGGAAGAGAGGGGACAGCCTACCCCATTCTTAAGTGTGTGCAGTGGAAGTTCATCTCATTTCTGCTCTTATCCAATCAACAAAAACCTTAGAGGACCATGCGTTGCTACAAAGAGAACCAGGAAATGTAGCTCCCATACATTCAGCCAAAACCTACTAAAAGGAATAAGGGGAGAATGGGTGGTTGGGACCATAGCAGTCTCATCACAAAAGCAGTGTATAAAATGAAAATTTCACGGGCCCTGCTCTCAAGCTGCTTGCAAATCAGAAAAGAAAAAAAAAAAGAGGTTTGTTCCATAGCAATAATACAGGGCAAATATGGAAGAAGCATCAGGGGAGTGGAGCAAAGAGCTTAAAAGTTCAGAGGGGAGTAGGTATAGCTCAATGGTTTGAATGCCTGCTTCCCATGTACAATGTCCTGGGTTCAATCCTCAGTACCTTCTAAAAAAAAAAAAAATTCAGAGGAGGGAGGGATGATCAGAGTAGGTTCCTGGAGGAGGTGGCCTTGGATCTGGTTGGCCTAGTCTTAAAAGATGGCCATGACTCTGAAAATGGAAAAGTGGTCAGGACAGTAAGCAGAGCAAAGAGCAGTTACAACTACTGACAAAGGGCGGGTTTTCAGGCGTGCAGGGAGGATTCTTCAGCTACCTTCAGTGCTGACAACGCTCCACATGGCCCCACCACCATCCTGCACCCATCTCCATTAGCTGGTGCAAGTAACCCACCTCAGCGTTGTCCTCGGGGTTGGAAGACATAGAGCCATGCCGACGTCCAGGCTCTCGCTTGAGTCATCTTGAAGCCCTTCAGAGCAGGAGAGGTGGCTCAGCCCAAGGAGATGGGCCAGGCTGTGAGTCACAGTCGGGAGACCTGGGTTCTAATAACTTATAAATAACATTTTCAGAGCTCTGCAGTTTACAGCGTGGGCTGACCTACAGACTTTTATTTGATTCTCTTCTCCACTCAGAGAGGCTGGCTAAATAAGACATCAGATAGGAAAATGCTTCGAACACTCAACCGTGCTTTAGAATGGAAAACATCATTATGGCAATGCTAAAATCTTATTATTTCAAAGTCCATTGATTCAGAATTTGTGGTAATTTTCACAAGGGTTCGGGCTGAAAATTATCTTTATGCTCAGTATAACTAGAAGGATCTGCTAGGCAAATTAACAGCCTGGTCAAGATTACTGGGAGACATTTATAACCCACAGAGGACAACCATTTTCAGAGACTATTGGAGCAGTGTTGTAGTAGTACTGGACTTCAGTTCATTCTGAACAATGCTCTTTGCGTTAAAGTAGGTCTGGCGGGACTTCCACCAGGCAATAAAACTTGGTTAGCCATTAGTTTGAGCTGCTGAATATCCTAAAGAGCAAGAAAATTGCTAAGCAAATTAGTTTTGGGGTCTCACAGAGAAAATGATTTTAAGAACAGGCAAGTCATTTGGTCAGGTTGTTGAAGAGAAGATTCTGGCACCAGATTACAGACTGGACTAATTTTGGCAATGGAAACTCTTCCTTTTCCTTTCCCCTAAAATCTGCATAAAAGCTTAGTCGACCAGATGAATGCAGAGCGATTCTGATGGAGGTGAGGTTAAACCCTCTTGGTTTCCCATCTCATTCCTCTTGACCCACTCAGGATACAGGCTTTAAAGAACATAACCCGACAACTTGGATACTTGAAAACCTCTTAGAGTCCCAAGCAGCTATCAGCTGATGGGGAAAATCAGTAACAGAAGTTACTATCTCCTTAGAGATCCCTCTGTGGCAGGCCTGTGCTAAGTGCCTGAGTTTCACAGATGGGAAAGCTGAAGCTTAAAGAGTATAAGGCACTTGCCTAAGGTACTAACAGTAAGTAAGTAAGTAAGTAAGTAAAGTAAGTAAGTAAGGCACTAACAGTAAGTGATGGAACTGGGTCTTGCTCCAGTTTCACAGATATAAAGGGTATGCTTTTTCTTTCTTTCTTTCTTTTTCTTTTTGAGGTACCGGGGGCTGGGGATTGAACCTGGGACCTCGTATGTGGGAAACCAGCACTCAACCACTGAGCCACATGGGCTTCCCTGAGTTGGTTTCTTTGTTTGTTTTCCTTGTTTGTTTGTTCTTGTTTTCTCAGGAGGCACCGGGGACTGAACCTGGGACCTCCCGTGTGGGAAGCAGGCGCTCAACTGCTTAAGCCACATCCACTCCCAAAGGGCATACTTTTATAATCATCTTCCGATCATAATATCAAAAATTTCCCCTCTTTGTTTAGTGGAACATGATTTTGTGACCCTACTTTCTGCATTTTTAGTCATTTGCATGCTAACAAAACTCAGAGGACAGCGGCTCATCTTCCAACCATACCCTTTGACACCTTAACAAGAGAGCTTGGTCATGTAGTCCATGTCCCTAGGAGCCTAGGGCTCGGTGGAGAAGTTGAATTCAGAAAAAGGAACTCAGTAAGCCAAAACCTAAATGTACAAATATCGCCTGTGTTTCAACGCAGATGCATATTTGCTGGGGGCAAAGGAGTTTGGGAATCAGACGTTTGGTATGCATATACAGCCAACTGAACAGTTTATGGAGTTTAGATTTGGTTCTTTTATCTGAGGAGCCTTCATTCATCAGTCGTTTATGTCACGCACTGGGTTGAATGTTGGAGATGCAGTAAGCTATATGGTCCCTGCCCCTCAAGGGACATGGCTTGAAAAAAAAATAAAGATATTCAAAATATTTGACAACAACGTGGGCAATGATGCAGCCAGCAGTAACTAGTACTCATTGCAGCACTTGGGAGGGTCCAGTCAAGGACTGCACTGCAGTGACCGAGGGAACAAACCTTCCTCCTTGAAGGGCAGGGGTCAAAAGGAGTCATAAATAGTAGATTCATGAATCCTCACACCACCACAAGTGGCGCTGCAATCACTTGAAGAGGGAGAGTTGAGTAAAGAGAGCAGGGCCCTCGAGAAAGGTCAACCAGGCAACCCATCTGCTCAGGCTCCCTGGCCATTTGCGCTAGCTGCGTGCATTTAGAAAACAGATTGTCTGGAGGATTCTGAGGCTGCTCTTTCACCTCAGATACCCTCTCACTTCACAGAGGGAAGCTGCATTCTATTTGTGGTCAATCTCCTCCTGTCTACCTGGAGGGCCCCTGCCCACCTAAGGCACTGTTTTTTCATTCCACAGTTATCTGTTATTTTGATGGGAGAGAAGCTGATGCACAACAAGGAAAACAGAGGAGTGGGGTGATGGGTGAAGGGAGGGGCAGATGGGCCTGAGGGGAAGCTGAGTGTCTAACTGATAGAGATTCACATTCTCAGGTCTTAGTCCTGGCTACCAACCTATTGTCCACTCACCTCTGCATTCACTCTTTTCAAGGCCCAAGTGGTCATTGTCTTCCTCCTCTGGCCTTCTCCTTGGTTTTAAGAAACTAGGATTCCTTTGGGTTGCCTCAAGTAAGGGGCTTATTTGCATGGGTGTGATTGGCTGTACAGACATCTGGACTTCCATAGGAACTGAGGGACAAATGTATACCTGGGCTCCAAAAGGCCAGGGAAGGGACAAGAGCCAGAACCCAAGGGACCCAGGGAAGCTCTAGAGTTGACTTTATCTATCCATCCTCTTAGCCCCAGGAGCTCTCCTATTTCACCTCAGTATGGGGACTCCGTGCTCTGCACCCCTGCTAGGAACATCTGTAGGTTTACACTGTCCCACAACTGCTGCTGCCCCACGGCCCCTGCTACCTCCATGACACTTCTTGCCAGCCTACTCTTTCTGTTCCTAAACCCACAACCCTCACTCCATAACCAGTTCAAATTGCTGCTGGACCAGAGCTTTTTTGCAATGTTATCTGGTCCAGGCAGCTACAGCCAGATCCTTCTGAAGAACTTCAAATCCATTCATCCAACTGTCTGCTGGATAGGTCAGTCCACTGGGATGTCCAACAGCCCCTCAAACTTAACATTCAAACTTAACTCTCTTGTATGACCACCTGCCCCTTGATTCCTTCCTCTTGCCTTACAGCTGCTACCTGGGTGCATTGCACCACCATTGAGCCTGTCCTTCAAACCAACCAGCCATCATCCTCAACCATGCCCTACCCTCGCTCATACACCCAGCTGGCTACCATATCTCATTAGTTCTTCCTCCAAACTAGCTTTCAAACCTGCTTCTCCTCTTCCTACCTTGGGTCCTTTATGCTTTTCTGGGATCAGTGTAGGCCTCCTAGCCCATCTCCCCACCTCTAGGTTCTCCTCCCTCTAATCTACTGAATGCCTTGCTGCCAGAGGGAAATTTTAAAAACACAAATCTGATCCTCTTCCTCCCTACATAGCATCCTTTAACAGCTTCTCATAACTTAGAGTTATGAAATAACTTACACAGCACACAAGACTTTTTATCTGACTCAGCCCATTTTCCCCACCTTGATTCCTATGAGGCCTTCCCTTGAAATGTGTGGTCCAGCCATAGAAAACCACCAGCATTTATGTGGGAAGTTGTGGGAGGTGTGGGAGGTAGGGCATATGGGAATCTCTATATTTTTTGTGTAACATTTATGTAATCTAAGTATCTTTTTAAAAAATAAAATAAAAATTTTTTTTAAATTAAAGAAAAACAAAACAAAACAATAAAACCACCAGCAGCTCCCTGGACTGGCTGCCTTTCATTCTTTCAGACCTTTGAACAGGCCATTACCACTGTCTGGGATGTCAGAAATAGTAGTGACAAGAATACTAACTGGGGGAGCAGATGTGGCTCAGGCAATTGAGCGCCCAGGTTCAGTTCCCAGTGCCTACTGAAAAAACAAAAACAAACAACAAGCAAAACAAATGATAGAACCAACTCAGGGAAGCTGAAGTGGCTCGGTGGTTGAGTGTCGGCTTCTCACTTATGAGGTCCCGACCCCTCAATCCCTGGCCCCTGGTACCTCAAAAAAAAAAAAAAAAAAAAAAAAATACCATTAGCACTGACTGACCACATACAATAATAAGGCACTCTGCTAATGAATTTACATGCATTGTCATAACAATTCTATAAAATAGGTACTATTATTTCCCCCTTTATGCAGATGAAGAAACTGAGGCTTAAAGAGGTTGAGATTTGCCAAGCTGATAGGTGACAGAGCTGGGATATGAATCCAGGTTTCCAATGAGATAGATTCTACTGCATCCTTTCCTGTGTATCTGATAAATTCCCATCATGCTCAAAACTCAAATGCCATATCCCCTTTTTTTTTTTTAATATTTCTTTTTTTTTTTTTACTTTTTTTTTTTTTATTATGGGTAAAAATCAAAATTCTCACAATACATACAAACATTTGCAAAATGATATATAAATATATATGCATATATGTGTATTTGCTTACAAAAATGTTATTTATATATATATATATACATATATTTTAAGAGGTGCTTAGATTACCTAAAATATTACACGGAACCCACTGGGATTCCCATGTTGCCCACCTCCCACACCTCCCACCACATCCCACACAAACATCTCCCACAAGTGTGCCATATCCCTTTATCCTTGTACCCTTCCCTGACTGCTCCCTCAGAACAGATAGTTAAATCCCTCCTTCTGCCAATATATCTTATCCATAGTTTCATTACATCCCCCAGTCCTCTGCTATACTGGGCATATAGGAGGAGCCTATCCACTTATCACAGCCCCCCAATCTATGCAGCCATGCTCTATTCCAAGGGCCCTGCCCTCCAGCCCAGGCTGTGGCTGATTGAATCTGGAATGGACACTTGACCTCAATGAGTCAGTCCACAAGTTTGGATTCCAGTGGTGATGTAGACATTCAGAGCTCCTGGAGGGCTGTGGTGGCCAGGGAAGTGCTCCACTCAGATCTCCTTCAAAGGAAACTGCTGCAGGAACTATAGTTGACAGCCTCCAGCAGTTGCCTTTTGGAACCACCAAGATGTTCACATTTCTTCCAGTCTACCTACAGTCAATGAGCACACTGGAGGAGACTAGGGCCAGTCTGTTCCTGCCCCTCTAACAGGCAACCTACACTTAGGAGGCTCCCTGCTGGCCTGGCTGAAACTATTTCAGAAGTGCACTGTGGGGATGCGATGTGGCTCAAGTGATTGGGTTCCCATCTACCATAGAGGAGGACCAAGGTTTGATTCCCGGGGCCTCCTGGTGAAAGGAAAGCTGGCCTGTGTGGAGAGCTGGCCCATGCAGGAGTACTGGCCCACATGGAGAGCTGGTGCAGCAAGATGATGCAACAAAAAGAGACACAGAGGAGAGACAATAAGAGACGCAAGTAGACCAGAGAGCTGAGGTGGCACAAGAGATTGAGCTCATCTTTCCACTCCAGAAGGCCCCAGGATTGGTTCCCGGTGCTTCCTAAAGAGAAGACAAGCAGACACAGAAGAACACACAGAGAGCAGACAGCGAGTGCAAAACAATGGGGTCGGGGGTGGGGCAAGAATAAATAAATAAATCTAAAAAACAAAAACAAAAAAAAAATTGCACTGTGGTCTGATAGTCTTCCTTCCCCCTCTCCTTTCACAGATATCAGACATGCATCACAGTCTGAAGGCTCTCCCCACCAACTCCTGCTTCTTCCACCTCTCTTCTTCATACGCATTGCCTCCAATACATTTCTTGCACATCATTTCCTGTTTCAGTGTCTGCTTCTTGGAGAACCTGAAATGACATAAGGACAGAAACCATCTTTATATACCTGACACTCAGGACCCAGCCTGGTACATGACAAGTACCCGCCCTCCCCCCCCCCCAAAAAAAAAAAAAGTTTACTGAATTAATGAAGGAGTGAGCAGACTCGGTGACTGTGGCTCTTTTTCCCCAATCCTTTTGTAGACCACTTCCAGACTAGATAAACATTCCTAGAACACGACTTCATGCATGTGACTTCCTTTCCTCCCCACATGTAAGGTAAGAGCCAAGTGGGTTTCACTTTTATAGTTTTTTTTTTTTTTTTTTAACCGGGAGGTCCCAGGGATCGAACCCAGTTCCCTCAATATGGAAGATAGACGTCCAACCATTTGAGCCACATCCATCCCCCTCACTTTTATAATTAAAAGGAAATGCAATGAGGAGTGGGTGTGGCTCAGAGGTTGAGCTCCTGCTTCCCATGTATGAAGTCCCAGGTTTGATCCCTGGTACCTCCTAAAAACAAACAAAAAAATAAGCTGTCATTGGGGAGTGGGTATAGCTTGGTGGTTGAGCATCTGCTTCCCATGTACGAGGTCCTGGGTTCAGTCCCTGGTACCTCCTGTGGAAAAAAAAAAAGGAGAAGCAATGATTTTGTTGTTGTTGTTGTTTTTAAATGTGGCAATATGCCATAGTGATTTAATGATGCGGGATTCAATCTCTCTAGTATATTATGTTTTTTTTAAAGGAGAAATTCAAAATGGCAGAATGATATTTCACTCTTGAGAAATGGAAATTTAAGAAACTTTTTTAGAAAATGGGAAATTTACTGGAGCAAAAATGGGGAACTGACCTCTATCCCTCCTGCCCCCAACACGATTCCTTTTGGAGTTCCATGTGTCAGGCTTGAGTAAGAATTGTTTCTCACCATTGTTCTTCCTCCGAAGAACTCAGAATCTTCTTCCATCTGTTGAGGGCCAGGTTCCATTTAAGTTCCCATTAACCTTTAAGTCAGGATTCAATAGTTTCTGTAGCTGTCCATGTCCTCCGGGTAGAATCTGGGCTGCCACAGCACGTAATGCCGAGGGGGTACAGTAACATCACAGTTTCTGAGTATGGCAGCCCCTTGAGTTATGCAGGGTACGGTCTGTATGTATTCTCCTTTCTCAGGGCAGTCCTTGGGCAAACTTCCTTTTCTCCCAGACTCTACAGCTTGGAACCATCTGTGGTGGCTCAGAGCTATGTACCCCAGAAGAACATGTTCTTAAACTTAATCCATTCCTGGGGGTGTGAACCCATTGTAAGTGGGCCCTTTTGATGAGGTTACCTCAATTAAGGTGTGGTCCAACTGACTCAGGGTGGGTCTAATCCTATTACTGTAGGGTCCTTTATAAGCAGAATGAAATTCAGACAGAGAGAAAAGCCACCAGGAGCAGCCAGAAGCTGGAAGTCAGTGGAACCCAGAAGAGAAAAGAGAAGCCAGGAGAGGCTGTTATGTGCATTGCCATGTGACAAAAAAGCCAAAGGACTAGAATGCCACTGTCTTCTGGGAGAAAGCATCACCTTGATGACACCCTGATTTTGTATTTCTCCTAGCCTCCAAACTATGAGCCAATGAATTCTCATTGTCTAAGCCAACACATTGCATGGTATTTGTTCAGCAGCCAGGAAACTAAAACACCATTCTAAAACAATTCCTATGTGATCAGATGCATTCTGCTTTCCCTGGCAAATTTCCCTGAAAAAGACTATTCATGTAGTGTTTTTGGCATGATCATCCAAGAAAGGGTTATAATAAGCAGTATCATGAAGCCTTAAATACAGCCTTTGGCTCAGCAAATCCCATAATGATAGACTTGTGCTCTCAGTACTAGGAAATTTTGTGGTCATTGGAGCTCAGAAACGTCCTAGGCATGTAAGCAAGCTTTATTCTTATTTATGTCTGGGACCCGAGGAGAAAATAGGGGGTGCTGAGTGCCAGTTCATACCTTGCTCTCATGGAGGCAGAGAGAAGAGTCTGCACAACTGCATTTCTCTGATGAGAAGATGAGCAGAGTACATCTTTGTAGACCCCTTGGTGCACTCTGGGCTATGTGAGTGCAGCATCAGATTCATATTTTAGTAAATTAGAGGCAGAGACGAAGCCTGGATCGATGGAATGGAGTCTCCTTACACACATTGGACTGTGGTCAGAGAAAAGCTCATGGTTGCTGTTGAAATTGGAGACACAGTGGGCTCAAATGACTCAAATGATCTCATGGGGTTACTGAGAGGCAACCTCATTAGAATCAAGAAGCAGACAATGTTAAGTTTCCCTGTGTGCCCCACCCCCACCCCCCAGCATCCTCTCTGGGTAGCTGCTCTGGACCCTATCTGGCCATTTCCAAGGCTGAAAGTAGACTTGTTCTCCTGAAACCAACTCCAATACTTGTATCCAACCCATGTGCACTTTTTTTTTTCCCAGGAGGTACCAGGGATTGAACTCCGGACCTTGTACATGGGAAGCAGGTGCCCAACCACTGAGCTACATCCACTCCCCAGTGAGAGTTGGTTCTTTCATTTGCTTGTTTGTTTTGTTTTTAGGAGGTATCGGGGATTGAACCTGAGACCTTCTACATGGGAAGCAGGCACTCAACCACTTGAGCTACATCTGCTTCCCCCACTTGCACTTTTATGTCACAGAGTGCAAATGTGTTTGAGGAATTTGATTCAAAATATAAAATTTTTAAACACCTCATATTTTTGATAGGGTAGAAGGAAGGCCTAGTTAAAGGATCTCTCTTGTGAGTCTTTTTGTAAATCACACCAGTTTGTAAAGCCAGCTTTTTTTTTTTTTTTCACACATTGAGTTCCTTAAAGCCTGGAAAAAAAATTGCATTTTCCTAAGGACTTCATGCCAAAACTTTGGATTCCTTGTGAGATGCTTTACCTTTTAGAATCTTTACACAAAGGGATACAAAGTGTGAATCTGGGTCTGAGATTGACCCTGGCTAGTAAATCAGGCTGTCTGGCACAGACAGAGCCCTAAGAGCTGGTCCTGAGCAGGCCTGGACAATGGGGTGGGGTGGGGCAAGGTGGGCAGAAGCTAAGCCAGTTCCTGGAGATGCCCCGGATATGGCAGGAATGTCCACAGTTTTCCAGAGCACCACCTCTCCCCTTCAGGGTAGCAGGCCTGAAATTGCTGGGGACTGAACTGAGCTTCTTGGTGTCACCAGAGGCATGGGCAGGGAGAGACGAGGCAAAGCAATCCCTCCCCTGAGCAAATTCTCCACAAGTGGCACCTCTGCAACCATTTT
This sequence comes from Tolypeutes matacus, assembly GCA_026826555.1. Taxonomy (NCBI): domain Eukaryota; kingdom Metazoa; phylum Chordata; class Mammalia; order Cingulata; family Chlamyphoridae; genus Tolypeutes; species Tolypeutes matacus. The sequence goes on from JAKSZT010001178.1 coordinate 14,872,307, forward strand.
TTTTTTAATATATTTTTATTACAGAGGTTGTGAACTTACAAAACAATCATGCACATGTGTAGAATTCCCATACAACACCCCTTCACCAACATACCACACTGTGGTGGAACATTTGTAATAGATTATGAGATAATATCATCAGCATATTACCACTAATTTTGGTCCATAGCATACATTTGTCATATTTTTTCCATACCCCCCTATTGTTAACACAGTACATCTTTGGCATTGATCTGCAACCACTTTTAAAAGGCAATGTAGTGTCATGATGGTTGTTCAAACAAAGATGAACATTCATTACTGGAAACAGAGGGAAACTCAGGTCAGTTTGGTCCATTAAGAATTGACATCTTAGTGGTCAGTGCGCCACTCAGGGAAAGTGGTGCCCTTTGAGGTGCTTGCTGCCCTCCCAATCAAAGTCCTCGACCTTTGGCTCCTCCCCCAAAGTTCCCCTCCTTCAACTCTCCCACCTCCCCCTACTCTCACCCTTATTAACAGAACCTGGCTGTGCTTCTGCCACAGGGCCCAGAGGTGTAGGCTGCTGGCCCCTAATGCATGTGGTGCAGAAGCACAGGCTGGCAGAACCCTCTGGATAGCAGTCTGTCTGGCAAGCCCACCAGCACCTCACCGACTCCTGCTTGCCTCTGTCCTCCATCTCAGCCATTGACCAGACCCTGGAATGGGGAGAACCTGGGAGAGGGGCAAGAGGAGACCTAGAATGCTAATTCTCACTCTGTTACTTAGCAGAAGGCGGGGAACTCACCTAGGGACAGAACAGTCTGTGCTTATGCAGGCTGCCTCAGGCATTTCACAGGTATGACAGTTTGAATTTGGTGAATCTCCAAAAAGGGGAAGATTATGTTTTTGAACCAATCTATTCCTGTGGGTGTGTGAGGCCCTTGGATTGCATTAAATTCTGTTGAAGGTCCTTTGATTAGATTACTTGATAAGATTGCTTTAGGGCTTTTGATTGGACCATGTCAGCGAGGCATGAGCCAGCTTGGGACTCCACCCTCTCGCTGGATCTGATATAAATGCAGACACAGAGAGACACACCAAAAGAAGCCGCCATATTTGATCTTGCAATGTGAGAGAAAGGATTCCAGTTTTGCCCACAGCTGAGCTGAGAAGAGAAGCCCTGAGAGGCTCAAAGAGCTGAACCCAGGGAGAGATGAGCCATATGCCTAATAGCTTGTAGCTGAACTCAAGAAGAAATGGAGCAGCTGAGACTGATAGAGGAGGCCCGGAAAGAGACAAGCTCTATCTATGCCTGATTGCCCTCAGCTGGGCTCCGGGAAATGGTAGCTTCTGAAGGGGGAGGCAGGGACCTTGGCAGAGATTGGCGGCCATCTTGTTTCACCTTGTGGCAGCTGATTTTTATGAGAAAGCATCTCTGCTGATACTTTGTTTGGGCATTTCACAGCCTCAGAACCGTAAGCTTTCACCACAAATTAACCCCCATTATAAAAGCCAACACATTTCTGGTACTTTGCAGCAGCAGCCCTTTGGCAAACTGAAACAATAGGTTATACTACTGAGGTGCTCTGGATGACTGGCCCATGATGTGGTGAAGGCGTTAAAGTCACAAGTCCTGGGTTAATGTCAGAGCTGTTCGTCATTGTGAAGACCAGGTTAATCTGCTAATGAAAAGAGGAGCGATTAAGAAGCACTTGGGAACCGAACCCCCCCCCACTGGTGAAGGCAAGCCCGCCCGCACGGCGTGGTTAGCTGACCCAGCGAGCACAAGCAGCAAGGGGGGGATAAATGAATAAATAAATAAAATCTTAAAAAAAAAAAAAAAAAAGAAGCACTTGGGGTTTGCCTACCATTGCAAATCGCTCAAATTACAGCACAGAAAAGCCTCTGGTCCCCTTTGTTCCTCCTTGTCCATCCTGGGAAGGGCTGCAGTCACCAGTCCTGCCTCCCCAGGCTGCTGAGCTTCTTCGCCTTTGTTTTATAGCAGTGAATGGCAACACCCTCCGAAAGCTCAGGGGACCCTCTTCCATTGTCAGAGCCGCCCAGCCACGCCACTCAGGCCGTCTGCTCTCATGATTTCATTCTTCTGGCCATGAGTCACTGTCGCCATCTTGTCCGTGTGCTTCCTGCAAGGAGATAAGGGAAGGAAAAGAAAGGGGGGCACTAGGCCAGATCATGTAGGGTCTTGAGGGTCAGGGTGGGCTCCTGGTTTAAGAGTCTGCAGGGGATGGAAAAGGCAGGAAGGGGGACGGTCCTGCTGCCACTGGACAGGGGAACCACGGGGGCAGCAGGGTTATATGGGCCCACGTGTTCTCTTTGGAAGGTGTTATGAACAGCATGGCTTTGGGCTACCACGTCCACACCCCCTGTTCCGAGCAACCAAGGCAAGTCAGCCAGCCTCTTTGAACCTTCGTTTTCTCATTTATATAATGGGAGCCCCAATCGACTTTATAAGATTACAGTGAGGGCTAAAGAACATAATATAGATTAAGCACCTAGAAGAGTGCCTGCACAAAATAGGAGCTGGGCATATATTAGAATCTCCTCTTCCCTTCATATCTTCCTTCTCTCCTTCCTCCTCCTAATAGCAGAGCAATAGTCCCTCTGCAAGGATGGTGTCCTCAGAAATGCAAGGCCACTTGTCCAGGTATCCTTCAAAGGCAGGCTGCCATGCACATAAAGTAAATGTTCCTCTTCTGGAAATAGAAGCAATTGAAAGAAGATGTGGGGACAAGTGAACGTATGTCCCTGTACTGAGCGGGCCCTAAGCACACTCATTTGTTTTATCTCACCACTGTGTTTGGCAATGATTTATTAGTTAATTCTCACATCTCAGGCTCGTGGCAAGAATTTGAATCCTGCTTTTAAAGGCAGCTCTCATTGTCACTCAGCTCGTAATCATCGTGCAATATTTATTGTGTTCGGGACCCTTCTCCCAGACACTATATATTTAATTCAGTCTGCAAAGTTGAAGGCTGAGGGTCCTGTGTGAGATGTCAGTAAATTCCCAAGGGCACACGCCACTAGGGTGAGCAAGTCTTTGTTCATACAACCCCAGCCTTATAGGCTTAGGAAGGAAAGGATGGATGAAATTTGAGCAAGAGGACTTTTGGGTTAAATAAAAGGAAATGCTACTTAGTTTCCAGCAGTAATAAACTCACAGAACTTATTCACTAAGAGGGAGGTGGGGATGAGCATAGAAATGATGCCAAAAGAATTTTCAAGTAAATTCATGGTTGACTGACCCCTGTATATGGTGCACCATGTCCTTCTTGGAATACACCACCGAGATGGGTATCCAGCATTTCAGAGGACCCCCTAGAGGGGATTGGTCCTTGGGGATTTGGGTTCTGGCTCTTGTAGCAGTTCATGTGCCCATGGGATTGCCTTTGTGCATTTCTTAGATTTGTGATTTTTTCCAGTGTTGTTAATCTAAATTGGTGAGGGGGAGGGGCAGAAAGAAAATCCTGCAGAAAGGGCTTTGCAGCGTAGGGGAAGAATCTCCCACACAGCATACTGGACAGCAATATTTTTTTCCCTGCATAAAACTCCAAAGGTCTACCCTCTTTTTAGAATGTAGCAATCTTGCAAGAGCAGGGAACATTTGCATGGGAAGGGAGTTGCTGGACCATTCCGTTCACTGCAGTTTCTGCCCTGAACAGTTTTGTGAAATAGCAATTAGATTCAGAAATAGAAACAGTGATGGTGCTAGAAACGCACTTGCTGAGCTATGTATCTTTGAAGAAAAAAAAAAAAATCTACTTAAGGACTGAACATCAATTCATTTATGCAACAAATTTTTTGAACACCAACTCTGAGCCACGTGCTTAGCATACAAGGATAAATAAGACAAAATACCTGTCTCCAGATAGTTTGTCCAGTGCAGTCAACCAGCAAATAGCTCCAGGACTGTAGGTGCTGTGGGAGCAGGAGGGCACAGGGCCCATCTCCACCAGCAGGAGTCAGCATTTGAACAGCCAGGGGTTCTGTGGTGGAGGTGAGAAGGAGACAGGAGGTTGTGGAACTGTGGGGGAAGTAATAGACTTCATTAGGGGTGGAGCTCAGGCTGCTAAGAGAAAGGGGCAGGAGGTGATTCTGGAAAGAGGACAAAGCCAAGGAGATAGTGAAGGTGGTGGCCCTTGACACTGATCCTGTAGGGGAAACTGGGAAGAGGAATGATCAGATTCAAGTTTTAGGGCAGTCATCATTGTGATGGCTTAGATGGGGGTAAGCTAGAGATGAGTAAGGTGACTACAGCAATATCCAGGAGAGAAATGACTGGGGATGAAACCAAAGCACTTGGGTTGAAGATGACAGATTTAAAAACTATTCAGAAGGTAAGACCAATAGACTTTCATTGTCAGAGGCATATGGAGGGTGGAGAAGGACAGGAGTGACCAGGGGTGACTTCCTGGTTTCTTTGAGCACCCAGTTATTTAATGGAAGTACTATTCATTAAATGATAGCGGATTGCTAAAGGAAGAATGTGACAGAAAATAATGATTTGATTTTTTTAAAAAAGATTTATTTTATTTGTTTAAACCCCTCCCCCTTGTTGTTTGTGCTTGCTGTGTACTCTCTGTGTCGGCTCTTCTTCTCTTTAGGAGGCACTGGGAACCGAACCTGTGACCTCCCATGTAGGAGAGAGGCGCTCAATTACCTGAGCCACCTCAGCTCCCTGGTTTGTTGTGTCTTTCGTTGTCTTTCCTCTTTGTGTGTCTCTTTTTTTTGGGGGGGGGTGGTGAAACACTGGGACCAATGATCACCAGCTGCCCTAGTAACAAAAATTATGCTTCCGAAATCTCTTGGTGTCGATTCCGCACGAAGAGCAAGCAAGGCATCCTATGTGTGTCACTCACGACAGAAGCCCTTTTTTTGTGTCTCTTTTGTTGCATCATCTTGTTGCTCACCATACCTGCCTGCTGCACCAGCTCACCTTCTCCAGGAGGCACCAGGAACCAAACCCAGGACTTCCCCACATGGTAGGTGGAAGCCCAAACACTTGAGCCACTTCTTGCCTGATTTGATTTTTTGAAATGATGCACTTGGTTTTTGTATGAGGCAGCCAAACTGAGATACCATATACAGATCTAAGTTCAGGAGAGAGGCCCCAGGGACATCAGCAGATCAAGGTAAAAGCTTGCCAAGGGAGACCCCAATATATTAACAGAGAAGCAAATGGAAGGTGATGTTTTGGAGAATGCCAATGCTTAAGTTATAGGCAAAGAAGAATGAGTCCACCAAGAAGAGCAAGCAAAGAGATGGGAGGAGAGAGACTTAGAAAACAAAAGAAGGATGGCTTTGGAAGAAAGAGGAAGTGTTTGACAGTGTCCAGTGGAGAAGAGGTCAAGGAACATAAGGGCAGAAAAGAAGCCCTTAGATCTGATGCCTGGGTAATTATCGCTGACTACGGTGAAAGAAGATTCTGTGAGGAGAGAGGGAAGAAGCCAGAAGGCATTGGACCATGGAAGGCGTAGGGAGCTTGGAAGCGGTGACAGTAGTAGAGACTATTCCATCCAGAAACTCAACTAGGTAGGGAAGGAGAGAACTTGGGAGATGGACAGAGGAGGAAAACTCACTGCCAGGGATGCGTTATAGCAGAGGAGACTTGAATGTATGTATTTGCAGAGGAGAAACGGTTTGTTGAGGAGATGTAGGAGAAAGAAAACCGATGGAATGAGGATGCAGAGGATGCTCAGAGCTCCGCTCAGAGGTCACATGCTCCATCTCCCCATCCCTGGTCCATCCCTGCTTTGTTTACCCTTGACGGTGACCGGGACCACTCATTTAACATTGTTTCACACACTGCTTGACGTTATAGTTGTTTGAGTGCAGCATGCGTAGCTTATCTTCTGTTGTTAATTTTGAAGCTCCTTCAGGGCAGGAACTCTACCTTAAACATTGCTGGTGCAACTCAAAGCTTTGTTTGTTTGTTTGTTTTCATAAAACTGGGTTCCATGGCATTTTTAAAAATTGAGATACAACTTACATGCAGTAGAGGACACAAAAAGTGTACGGCTTGATGAATTTGTATTCACATGGGAAGCCACTACCCCAAGATGTGGAATATTCCCAGCAGAATCCCCATGGCCCCATCTAGTTGGCATCCCACCCAAAAGTAACCAGTCTCATCTTTATCCCTATGGATTAGTTTTGTCTGTTTTTTGGCTATCTTTGTAAATGGAACCACATGATGTATGTTCTTTTTTTGACAGTTTTTTTTAAATATATATATATTTTTTTCTAAAAGATACTTAGATTACATAAAATGTTACATAAAAAATATATAAGGGATTCTGATGTATGCTCTCTTGTATCTGGTTTCTTTTACTCAACTTTATGTCTCCTGTTGTTGGGTGAATGGCTAGTAAGTTCTTATCGCTGTGAAGTATCCATTGCATAAATATAGCACAGATGTCTATCTACTCCACTGTTGCTAGATACTAGGGTTTTTTTTGTTTTTGTTTTGTTTTGCTTTGCTTTTCCAAATTTGGGGCTCTTGCAGATAGAACTGCCATGAACATTCTTGCACATATGCTTCGGTGGGCACAGCACTCATTTCCACTATAGACCTAAGGATAATACTGCAGGGTTATAGGGTAGATAAAGGGCTATAGGTAGTAAATACTGCCAATGTATTTGTGCCCATTTGTATTCTCACTCGCAAGGTATGAGTCCTCCAACTCTATGGTATTTTTTAATAAAACGCAAATCTATGAGGAATGCTGAAAACACTAAAAAGAACAACTGCTTTCAAGAACCCTTAACACTTCAGAAATATCTGTTGATATGCTAACGATTGCTATGTAAATAACACATCACTTCTTCATCCACTAAGACTTCTATTATATAACTACTTGTAAGTTAAGGTAAGTTCCTGAATTTAAAATAAGTGAATTTCTTTAAAAAACAATTTCAGAGTTTATGATCATCACCTTTTAAAAAGGCTTTCTCACCTCATATTCAGATTCATGAGATTTTATTTTAGTACTCAATTATAGATCTGATTTCTCCTAGGAACCGGCAGAACTGGTTTATCCCAACAATCTGATGTGTGTGCTTTGGATGCACCAGGAATCAGCATTAATTCAATTATTCACTCATTTGTTCTCTCTGCAAATATCTATTGAGCAGCTACTCTGTACCAGCCACCAGGCTAGGTGCTGGGCAGGTAGGAAGATGTAAAGAATAATCAGACTTAGATTCTGCCCTCAAAGAGCTTGGTCTGGAAGAAGACATGAATACAAAGAACTATAATGCAGAGTAGAAATTTACCAGTCTCACACTTATACTGAAAGTGTTTGTAGCAGGGCAGTAGTGTATGGGGTAAGGTGGAATTTTAGAAGAAGAGGTTTCCTTTTAAAAAGGTCAGCTATTTTCTGTCTGGGTGGAGACAGTAAGTCACTTGAGGGCAGATCTTCTTTGTTCTCAAATCACTTGAGTGTTCCTTCAGTGTAAAACATGGAAGTACCCATTACCTAGGAGGGAAAAGACGTGACAGGAATTTTCTGGGCTTGACAAAGCCTGCTCTTCCTAATACACCTAGGGAGAAACTGGGCCAAGTTGCTTAAGATCAAGGAGCCTCTTAAAACCTAGGGGGTCCTAGACTCTGACATGTTCACAATCCTTCCAATTATTGAGGTGGTCCAGAATGATGCCAACTGGCTAGAAAGGGTCCAGAGACTTCAAGAAGAGCCTAGTGAGCTCAATGCTAGGCCTAGATATTGATGTTGGAGTGAGAAACTGAGGAGAGAGACCTCCCTGGACCCACTACCCCCAAGCACAGAGGACCTACTCTAGGGACAGCAGCTGAGCATGTGAGCGTGATCTTGAAATCTAAGCATAGAACATCCTTAGCAGAACAGAACTCTAGAGGGATTTGGAGTGGGATGTGAACACTTAAAAAGCTGAGTTCTCATTCACACCTCACACTGCTGAAGAGTTTCATATCGACTGTAGGCTGTAGCAGATATTATTGGTTACTGCAGCAGAGTTTTCATCCCATATTCCCTCCAGATCCCTTTACTATATTTGTGCACACTGGCTCCTGTGGCCTTCCTACAGGAAAATTTTGGGGGAAATTGGAATGCTCTGTATATTCCATGTCTAAGTTCACCTTGGCCCACTTCAGCTGTTAGGAGTAAGTCATAACAGAATTCTTCTGTGGGGTTAAAGAAGCTTATCTAGATAACAAACAAAGGGTAGGAAGCAGCACACTGTGAAAGATATGGACCAAATTCACCTGGGCATTCCGTCCATTGGTTGGAAAGGCAATACAGTGACTTTGGGCATCTCCAAGATGACAGACCCTAACATGTCTGTCTCTTGACTGAGGCAGCAGTCTGTTGTCCTCTGTTGTTAGTGTTACAGTGTCATTCTGAAATCTTTTTTCACCATTCTCCTGGGAATATCCTTCACCTCTCTCCTGTGTTAGAGCTGCTGTTTCTAGTATATCTTTCCTTTTCTCAAGAAAGGTTGCATGGGAAGTACATTTCTGAGACCTTGCATGACTGAAAATGTCTTTATTCTTCCTTCACACTTGATTGATAATTTGGTGTTATCGTTTGCCACAGGCTGCTAATGCAATACACCAGAAATGTGTTGCCTTTTCTAAAGGGAATTTATTAGGGTAAAAGCTTACAGTTCTGAGGCTGAGAAAATGTCCAAATCAAGGCATCATCAGAGATTCTGTCTCACCAAAGGTTGGCTTCTAGAGATCTTGGACTCCTGCCACATGGCAAAGCAAAATGGTGGCCGATCTCTACTTTCTCCTCCAGGCTCACTTTTTCCCCAAGCTCAGCTGTGGGCAATCAGGCATATGGCTAGTCTCTCCCAGGCCTCATCTCTTCAGCTTTGGGCTGCTCCCCTGATTCCAGCCTCCAGCCTTTCTCTCAGTCTCTCAGGATTTCTCTGTCTTTCTGCAGCTTTAGGCAATCCTGCAGTCCTCTCTCTCATGTGGCAGGATCAAACTGACAGCTGTCTTTGCCTGTGTGTTTACGATTTCAATTCTCTGCTTATATAAGACTCTAGCAAGAATCCAGCCTGGGTCATGCCTCACTGACATAGTCCCATCAAATGCTCTAAAGCAATCTAATCAAAAGTGATCTAATCTAAAGTTTCCTTAACTGAGTCTAATACAATCAAAGTGTCGTCCCCCCACCCCCACCCCACCCACAGGAATGGATTAGTTCTAAGAACATAATCTTTTCTGGGATGCACAAAAGATTCAAACTGTCATAGTTGGGTATAGAACTCTAGGTTGAAGAGCATTTTCTTTCAGAATTTTAAATACATTGCTCCATTTTCTTTTGCTTATAGTGTTGTTGGTGAGAAGCCCAAAGCCATTCTAATTTCTGATTTTTTTTCTCTCTCTGGAATCTTGTAATCAATTTCCCCCAATTTTCTGAAAATTTTCAATGATGTGCATTAATATGGATCTATTTTATCCATTGTTTTGGAAATTTGGTGGACTCTTTGAAATTGGAAATTTTGACTTTCATTTCTTGGAAATTTTCTGGAATAATTTAGTTTATGACTATCTCCTTTTTGTTTTCTTTTTTCTTTCTCTCTGGAGTGCCTATTATTTAAATATTGTACTTCTTGGACTGATCTTCTAGTTTTATTTTCTTTTCTCTTCAATTTTCTGTCTCCTTGACTTGCTCTACTTTCTGGAAGATTTACTACTGAGCTTTTTGTTTCTGCTGTCGTGCTTTTAATTTCTAAGAATTCCATTTTGGCCATTTAATGTTCCTTTTTTGTTCCATCCTGTTCTTTTTTCTTGGATGCAGTATATTTTCATATCTCTGTAAAGATGTAATAAATGTATATCTTTTAATTCTTCTCTCCCTGTGTATTCTCAGATCCCTAGGCACTACTTTTATTTCTGTTTGTTTGTTTTTTGTTTATCATCCACATTATCAGCTTTCCTTAAACAGTTTAGTAATCTTTGGATCATGACTAAGAGTAGGGAACTATCAGCATGATTTAAACTCTTAAACTGATTAGAAACTTTGGGCAAGTAGGCAGAGCTTTGGAACACCAGTGCATTGTAGGATGACCTGGCCATTTGTTAGAGAACCTCCTATATTAGTATTCTTAGTTTTGTCCCCCTTGGGCTCTCTAAGCACTCTCAGTGCTTAAAAGAATGTCTGACATATAGCAAAAGATATCAATGCATGTTAGCTATTATTATTATTATTGGAAATACATACACAGAGGACAATTATATGCATGATTCAACTGATTCAAAAGCTCATATCCTTACTGATCACACAGATTTACAAAGGTGCAGTCATCCTCAGAGACAAAGCAGTGTTTGGACAAAACAGTGGCTTTGAGGCTTCATTGTCGGTGGGCAGATGATAGGAATCATGTTGGAAGGAGGAAGCATGGTATAGACATAGGAGAGAATGGGGAGGCAGCTGACTGAGAGGGTATATGGTACTAGAAGAGTTGCCAAGTGGTCATGGTGTCTTCTTCATTAAGCTAGTGTCAAAAAACACTCTCTACCTTTGGAGTTCTAGTGGAATGGATTTTGGCACACTTGAGTGCAGATTTGCTAATTAGCTCCACAGCTTCTCCAAAAGCCATCCATTTTGCAGGTGACAGCACCAGAGGACCAATTTTGCCAGGAGAGAGCAGGAATATTCCATTAATCTGGCTGTGGGTTAGTATGCCACTCTTTCTTCCTGTCACAAACAGATAGTGGATAAAATTGTGTTCTCCCCCACCTTCCTTCTCTGCCTCCTCATCTTTTTCCACAACCCAGGGGAAAAGGTAGGACTAGCAAAGCCTCCCCATTCTCAACTCTGGTGGGTGCTCACCTGTCTGGCTCTTGACAATGGAGAGAGTGCCATTTTTCCCCTTCCCACAGCTGTCAGTCCTCAGCTACCTGGGAGTTCCCTCCAGAAACCTGACCAGCAGCTTCTGGCAAGATCACTGGCCAGAGTGGTTGATTCCTCCTAACAGTTGTCACATGTAGCCTTTGGCAGAGGACCAGCTATGAGAGTCATTGATTTCAACTGCTCAGCCTCTTTGTCTCAGCTCTCTGTGCATCTGCCCCTCTCAGTTCAATTCTAATAACTTTACTGGCACAAAGAGATGGAGAAAGCATTGCCAAGGTCAAACCATCAAGTTTCTGCAATCGGGATAAATCTTTTTGCATTTGTTTCAGTGTGGATGGGAACTATATGGGCTCATATTCTGCTTTTATCTTTGGATTAGTCTCTGCTAAAATAGTTCAGATTAGGTCTGAGTGAGATCATTTCTCCCAGTGATGCAGCCTCAGTATTTTCTCCTTTTTCTAGGTTTATTCCTGTTTGTTTCCATGTCTTTTCACACCATTTGTTTTACGAATGAAAAAACAGCCAAGCAAATATTTATTGAGCCCCAACTATGTCCCAGACATTGTGATGAGGTTTTGAAAGTGCACTCTATCTATCTATCTATCTATCTATCTATCTATCTATCTATCTATCTATCTATCTATCTATCTATCTATCTATGTATCTATCTATACAGAGAGAGAGAGAATAGGAAAACCTGGAGCAGACTAGTAAGAAGTGACCAAATGTGGCTATCCCATCCCATCCCAGGTAACTAATAACACAATTCCTTTAGGTCACAGTGGAAAGAGAGCTGAGAGATTAAGTGTGTGGGTTCCCAGCTCTGGCCCTACTCTCTATGTGGTGGGGCAAACTTCCTCCGTCTCCTCACCTCTAAAATGGGGATGTTAACAATAGCACCTACCTCTTAGGGTTGTCATGAGATTCCTGTAAGATTGCACGCAAAGTGCTTAGAAAAGGCCCTGGCACTTGGTAAGCACTAAATAAATGTCAGCTACTTTTATTATGATGATGTACAGGAACCTTAATCGTTTTCCTGTCCAAGCATCTCCTTTTACAGGTGAGTATATGGAGGTCAAAGAGGCTGACTTGCCCAGAGTCACAGTTTGGTCTCCTTGATTGCAGACAAGGATAGTAATTGTCCCTACATCTTGCTGCCTCCTTGGTCAAGGACATATCTTTTGATTCTGGAAACTTAGCCCACCATCCAGTGACTAGCTCCTCACCAAGGACTCTGGGAATTTTATTGTCTCCTAATCACAGGACTTCTTGGAGTCTAGTTATACTGCCATCACCAGCATCTGGTTAAATAATGTTCCCTTTGGTTTGGATGGCACAGCAGTTAAGAACCCACATTTTGGAGCCAGAGAAACGTGGTTCAAATCCTGATTCACCTTTAACACACTGTGTGCTCTCAGACCAATTAGTTAACCTCTCTATGCCTCAAGTTACTCAAGAGTAAATGTAGATAGGAATGACATCATCCTTTATTGCACCATCAGGAGTATGAAACAGAATAATATATAAGGAGCTTAGCCTGGTGCCTGGCACAGTGTACACCAAATACATGGAAATCAGTGTGATTTTTATACTGGTTTTGAGTGCTCTCTTTTATCCGTGAGTTCATTTTATCCTCAAGACAAAAAGAAGGAGAGCTGCTTTAATTTCCACTGCCTAGTTGAAGGAACTGATATTCAGAGAGGTTAACTGGGGCATCACAGAGCTAGCAGGTGGCAGCTGCAGGGCCAGAACACGGACAGGTTTGTGATTCCTAACCCGGTGCTCTTCTCCTACTCAGTTATACCTCATGAATGAAACAAACCTGAAAACATCGTGATCATTGAGAAGGAAAAAAAAATCATAAAGAAGGAGAAATGGAAAATTGAATAGGGTTATCATAAAGTGAAACTTGCAGTGATGTTTCTGAGCTTGACGCAGTAAATCAAAACACACAAAGCAGAGCTGGAAGAAAGGAAGCTCCATACAGCACAATAGGGACAAAATAAAATACATGCTGTCTGCAGACGAACAAACCAACCAGCAATTAGAAACCCCCTCATAAGTTCAATCCAGGAAAACAGGGCAGGTAACTGAATACTTTCAGCTTCTCCCAGATCCAGGGCGAAAACAAAGACTCAGAGAGACATGAGCAGAGGGCCATTCAGCAAGGGCCCAGCCCGGAATCCTCAAAAGCTGTGCAAGTGCTTATGAAGATGATTCTGAAGATGAATGTGGTTGTTAAGGTAATAAACTGTGCATTTATGTAACCATAAGCCAGGGAACCAGAGTGCTCCCAGGGTGTTCATTAGGTCGGGAAGCATTGGGATGGCAAGGGAAAGGATGCCCTGTTTGGGACAGATATTTCTTCTCCCTCCCTTCCCAAGGCACCGCAAATCTAAAGGAGTCCTCAAACAGCCTTGCTGAGAGGACAAGCCGTTTTTATTAGAGATAGCTGTCTGAACTGATAATGAAGCCAAGAGTGTCCCAGCCTATAAGTTGCCCTGCCCCCCGTATCTTGCATGCTCTGTACCTGCCCCAGCACCTTTCCCAGACATCAGCCCACCCTCCAGATGGGTGGGAAACCTGAAAGCTCACTTGGCATCAGTTTCTCCAACTTCTGTTGTGGATGCACTTAACAGGGGCCCAGGAGTTCATGGGATAAGACGAAGGCTTGGATTACCAGGCACTACTTGTTCAGGAGCTTGTTTTGGCATGTGTGGGACGGAAGCATGGCTGAGCAGGTAAGGGACTGGAAACTGACACTCCCCCACTCCCCCGGGCAGTCAGTCATGGGAACTCTGCTCTGGTGCAGTTTTTTTTTTTTTTTTTTTAAAATTTATTTATTCCACACAATCCCTCGTTGTTTGCACTCGCTGTCTGCTCTGTGTCCATTTACTGTCTGCTCCCTGTGTCTGCTTGTATTCTCTTGGAGGCACTGGGAACTTCCTGGGACCTCCCATGTGGAAGAGAGGCACTCAATCACCTGAGCCACCTCTGCTCCCTGGTTTGTTGTGTCTCTCATTGTCTCTCCTCTTCGTATCTCTTTTGTTGCATCTTCTGTTGCGTCAGCTCACCGTGCCTGCCTGTAGCACCAGCTCGCCTTCTTCAGGAGGCATCAGGAACTGAACCCAGGACCTCCCATGTGGTAGACGCCCAATCGCTTGAGCCACATCCACTTCCTGATCTGGTGCAGTCTTGAAATCATGGAACTCTAGGGTGCTGAGAAGCTTCCTTGAGCCCTCATGTGAAGGCTGTGGCCCCACCAATTTAACCAGCTGGACCTAAGAAGCAGGCAGCATGGGCCCAGTGCACCTCCGGGAAATAACTGCCTCATTATAGCTTTGCTACACCTCTACCTGAGGAGATTTTCATTTGTCTAACTTTTTAAAAAAAAGACAGAACAGCTGTGAGTTTATAGAAAACTTATGCAGAAAGCACAGAGTTCCCACATAACTCACCAGCCCCTCCAAACACACACACAGTTTTCCCTATTATTAACATTTTGCACTGGTGTGGTGCATTCGTTACAACTGATGAACCACTTGATAATAACTTCTTACTGTTTTATCATCAATATCATATTGATATTGAGATGCCCTCCATCTCCCAACAAAATCTCCCCAGATTTGCCCCCAGTGGAATCTTCTAGTCCACCAAGCCCACTGCCCACTTATACTGGGGCAGGAAGGACTCAGTGCACTGACTACTTGCCCTGGAGATGGGGCTGGGCCTGCTCTGATTACCCCTGGACACCAGTGCCTGGTATGGGCTGCCACCCTCCATTGCTCTTTGTTGATCAATTGCTGGGGAAACTCTAATGGACATTTGCAAGTGAGCACTAAAGGGGTGGCTACCAAGGGGGTTAGGCCTGGAGAGGGAAGGAATGCCATGAAAAGGCTGAGAAATAAGGAAGGAAGTTGGGCCTTTCACCTTGAGAGAAAATAAGAACGAGAAAAAGTATGAGGTGAAGAGCTGGAATTGGCATATCTGCACTGAAGGTGTGACGTACTTGGAACGGGTCCTCTGAGGGGACCCACGGTCAAAGGCTTGGCATAAGGCCAGTGATGAGGTTACTGAGGAGGCTGGGTCCCAGGGGAGGGAGCTGGCCTAGGACAGGTAGAGGGAAGGAGCATCTAGAACCTGCTCCCATTCTCTAGCCTTCTGCTGCCTTCTATCCCTTTGACCCGTCCTGACATTACTGATGGGGGGTTAGAGGTGTTTCCTTTGGTGCCTTTTTTCAAACCAGCAGGTAAAACAGGGTGCAGGGCTCAGTTCATGAGTTTGAGAATGATATTCGCTTATGGTGAAAGGGACATTCCCCTCTTTGACACCTCAAAGCCTGCTTTGAGTCATGTCCTCATGGAGTGCACTCTTTGGAATTCAGAAACTAACTAAATTCAGTTGGGAAGTATGAGCCATGATGCTATTTGGATTTATTGTAATTAAGTATTTTTGTTTGTTTGTTTTGTTTTTTAAAGGAGGTATCAGGAATTGAACCTAGGACCTCATACATGGGAAGCAGGTGCTCAACCACTGAGCTACATCTGGTCCCCTGCAATTAAGTTTTTAAATCATTTGTAGAGTCCTGTATAATCTAAAACACACTGTTACCTGTATTATCCACTTAGTTCTTGAAATAACCCCACTAGTTCCATTTTATGGAGGATGAAACTGCAGCCTCAAAAGATTTGAAGGTCATAGAGCTAAGTGTCATCAGGCTTCCTGATTTTGTGGTTTTGTTTATTTCCTCACACAGCATCTCATTTTTTCAGTCTTTCCACAAGGATATCATAAAACTAAGCTTACAGTTTGTGAATGGGTGTCAGGCATCAATGAACCTCGTAAAATTATATGTAGAATTTGTATGAAAGTGCCTATGTGATCTTTTTCTGAGGAAGAGGTCCATACTTTGAGCAGATTCATGAAAGTTTCATGACCCACACAAAATTAAACAATATTGGTGAAAGGAAAATCCATTTTGCTGTTTTTCTCTGCATCCAACACCTACCCCCATGCACACCAGAGCCATGATAAACCCAAATTAAATTGTTATCACAAATATAACAACTTCGAAACTAAGCCCTTTAGAACTATTCCAAATATTTGGCATTAGGCTACATAAAGCATTCAGATGAATTGAATCTTCACTTTTATCTGTATGTTTTGGCTCTTTTGTAGTCATAAACTCAGTTCTCTCTTGTCCTAAGTATTCTTTGTTTCTTTTAGTTCCCATTCCCATGCAACCTAGGAGAGGGGCCATGGCAGACTGGAAGGAGATAACTTTTCCGGACCTCATTAGTGGTCTTCTAGCCCCTTTCCCACCCAGAAGCCCAGTTTTTTCCAACATGTGCATTCTCCAATGTGGCCATGGGCTTTCCTGAATTTGGCCCTATCCCCAGCCCCAGCACATGAATCTTGATTTTTCTGACTAATCATGGTAATTTTACTCCCCTTGCTAGGAAAGGTATAAGAAGAAATACGTGATTCAATTCTGGTCAATGAGACTTGAGGGTAACTCCTCTGGGGGTGCTTCTGGGAAAGGCCATTTTTTTTTAGCTCTCAAAAGAACTACATGGAGTAGAGAGGTCTTTTTAATGCCTCTGAACATTGTGAGATATAAATATGATCACCGGAGATGTGGCAGCCACCTTGCAATGAGGATTTTTTTTTTTTTTTTTACCGGGAGGTCCCGGGGATCGAACCCAGGTCCCTCCATATGGGAGACGGACGCCCAACCATTTGAGCCACATCCGTCCCCTACCATGAGGATTGATGAACAGAAAAATGGAAAAATCCTGGGTTCTTGATGATGTTGTTGAGGCACTGAATTAGCCAACCCTGAATCTGCTCTCCCTCTAAATTCCATGGTAAGTGATACGGAAAAATCCCCTCATTGCTTAAGCCATTTTTGAATTGAGTTGACAGTACTTGCTGGCAAAAGCATCCTAATTAATATAAACCTCATGCCATGAGAATATCTTCTATGGAATGTCTTAAAGTAAGATCATTTTGCTATTTTTGAGATGGACATAACTTACAGGGGAAAAAAAACCTAATATAACTCGGTGACTCGACAAAATATAAGTAATCCTATAGGGTCTCACTGAATAACTTACATAATCCCAAACTATAACTATTAGATGGGACTTTTGGGATAATTTAGGTGTTGTTAAACTCTTACCAATAGACCCCCTATAATTATGCAAGGATACTTTAGGAACCCGTAATTTATTTTATTCAAATTCATCTAGAATTCTGTTTTACAATAAAAAATTCTCATTTTTTTTTAAACACAGTTAAATGCTTCATACATAAAACATTTACATACTAGACAACCAGTGTATTAAATTGTGCTTCCAAGCAACTGGGCTCCCATCTACCATGTAGGAGGTCCAGGGTTCGATTCCCAGGGCCTCCTGATGAACAGCAAGAGATTGAGTACCTCTCTCTACTCTGGAAGGTCCTAGGATCAGTTCCTGGTGCTGCCTAAAGAGAAGACAATCAGACACAGAAGAACACACAGAGAGTAGACAGTGAGCACAAAACAACGGGTAGTGGAAATAAATCTTTTTTAAAAATTGGCTTCCAGTTTTACATGCTTTTGTGTATATAGCTCTTGCCATAATTGTTTTGTAAATGTTCATTGATTCAGAATATTGCAGCAATACTGGTCCTTTATTATTATTGCTGTTGTTATTTTTTAGTGCAGGCCTTCCCCTATCTGTTTATATAAAATTGTACGCATGAATATCAAATATAGTACACATGGGCCTTGTGAAATTAAATGCCAGGTAAAATCTACATTTGCTCAGCACCTTGTATCATCACAGTATAATAATTAGTTTTAAAATAATAATCTGACGAGTTTTATGGTGTAATGATTATGTCACATTACAGATAGTTTCCGTACTTATTGTAAGAGCTGAATGCTTCTTTCCTCCTTTTAAAAGGCCAGAGAATCTCACCTTGGCAATGTGACGCTACTGGGTTAATTCTAGACAACTGGTCAGCAGAGACATTAAATCTAAAATATGTCTTCAATGTTCCAAGCAAAATAAACTTGTCTGTTTTAATGTCAGAGTGATAGGCAGTGGGATGCCTGAGACATCACTGAACATCTCAGAATTGTTGATGGTTGGGACCGCCACTGTCCTAAGGTCTTACCCGTATTCGTTGATATAAATCACCCAATGAATATGGGTAATAGTAATAGGAACTATTAATGTGCCCATTTTATATATAAGGACACCAAGACCGAGGCATTCAGCCAGTAAGTGGTAGTCCCAGGATTTGAACACACAAAGTTTACCTCTAGAATCTGGACTCTTAGTCAGTACATTGTACATTCCTTTCAACAATGGAGATTGAATTAGTTGGAGGGACTGTTTATTGACTCCTTCCCTCCAGACTAGATATTTCATTACCAGCTAAGGAATAAGAACAGTCCTCAGGTGTTGTTCTTGACTCCACTTTGAAGGGATTTTTTTCTAAAATTCCTCTTTCAAACTTTCAGTGCTGAAATGGCAGAATAAACAAACCACACTTTTTGTGAACTGGAATTTCCCAATCCTATGCCACTAAAACAAAACAAAGAAATGTGTGGAACGATGAAGCTCATATAAGACTGCAACTGTCATTGTTCAATTCACTGGGAAAATTACTATAATGAACTTGTGAGCCTATTGTAGTGGAAATAGTGATAAGATAGGGGTTCATCCTGTCGGAGGGAGTGTATGGGGGCAGGGAGGAGTGAGGTGGTGAAAAGGGAAGAGCCTTCACAAAGCAGAGAAGAGGTAACTTTCGAGTGGTACCACAAGGGCAAAGGCAAGGAAATAGGTTTGGGAAAGTTGCATGTCATTTTGTGTATCTTCTAGAACACAGTGTACATAGGAGAGAATAATCAGAGAAGAGCCTGGAGAGTTTGGCTTATTTCAAACTGTTGTGGTTGTCTTCATACAAAACTGTGCTTGTTATTGGTTTTCATTTTGAAATAATTACAAACTTACAGGTCAACTGCAAAAATAATACAAACTCCATACAGAGAACTCTTGACACACGCAGATCCACAAACTTTTAACGTTTCACCGAATTTGCTGTATTATTCTCTCTCTCTAGCTCTCTAACTAATTTCTAAATATTTGAGAGTAGGTTGTATACATCAGTCTCCTTGAATACTTTATACTTTCATGAACATTTCCTAGGACCAAAGATATTCACCTGTAACTCCCATAAGTATAGTCAAGTTAAAGAAATTTAATGTTGATATAATGCTTACAGCCTGTACTCCAATTTTTCAGGTCCCAATAATGTCCTTTAGGGCATTTTCCTCCTCTATTATTGATCCAGCCCAGGATCATGTATTACATTTACCTGTTATTGTCTCTATAGTCTCACTCTCTCTTTTTTTCTTTTTTTATATTGTGGGAACATCTATATGGCATGAACTTTCCCATCTCAACCACTCCCAAGCATCCAGTTCAGTAGGATTGGTCCCATACATTTTCTAATACAATATTGTGCTACCCTCACCACCATCCTTAACAGAACTTTCCCATCACTCTACAAAGAAACCCTGCACTTATTATGCATTAACACCTCATTCTCCCTCCTTGTCTGTTTTTTTTTAAACCAATTCTTATTTCCATTCTCCTTCCCCTATATCACAGGGGCTAGAAGCCTGGGAACTACTCTTCCCAGACTGCATTGCCTCCAGGATTCTGAATACTATTAACCTTCAGCCAATGGGATGTACTCATTTAAGATTTGGGAGATGGGAATTGGAAGCAAGCCTTGTTATTCTCTCTCTGGAAGTAGCTTGTAGATACTTGTGCTTTGGCAGAAACAAGGATATGCCATGTTCTCAAACTACCCATCAACTAACCCTTTCACTGCTCCAGGGCGGCTACGATCATCAGAGGTGGTTTCTTACAGTTTCTTGACCTGGGTGGCGGCAGCAACTTTCTGATTTTCAGGAGCACAGCTTCAACGGTGAACCTAAAAGCTAGAGGCAGCTTCCCCCGACTCACTATTCTTGCCCTTCCAACAGTTTTATAAGCACCTAATCCCTTCTATTAAATCTCTCTGCTTGAAATACCAAGAGCAGTTTCTCTTTTCCTGATTGAATTTTGGCTGATACTATATCAACAAAAATGAGGGAAAGGCCAAAGCTGTTCTTATTTGAGTCAAAATAATTGCCTTCATAGAAAATCTAAGAGACTCTACAGTTACATTATCAAACACAGAAAGAAAGTTCAGCAATGTTTCTGGATACGACTAACATAGAAAAAAGTCACACAAATCAGAAACCTGGATGTCATCCTTGATTCTTTCCTCTCCTCATCTCTGATATCAAATCAATCATCAAGTCCTGTTGATTTAATCTACTTAGTATTTCTTTATCCCCCTGCCACCACTCTAAACCAGACCACCATCATTTCTCCCTTAGATTGCCATCACAGCCTACTAACTGCTCTTCCTGAATGCAGTTTACCTTCTTGCAGTCTTCACAGTGTAGTGGAAATGGTCTTTCTTTTTTTTTTTTTTCGGAAATGGTCTTTCTAAAACACTAACCTGATCCAGGCACTCCCCTGCTTCAAAGACTCCCCATTTCCCTTAGGAATAACATCGAACTTCTAACTGTGATCTTCAAGGCCCTTCACAATCTGCCCCCTTGCTGTCTTTAAAGTTTTATTTCTTGCCACACCATACTTCCCATTTGTACATTGAGCTGTACACTGGTTCACTCATGTTCTCACCCTTCTCCTTAGCCTCTTCTTACCCCTTTATGCTCTTAATTCTTCTGGTTTTAGATTGGATCTCACTTCCTCTGACCTCCTAAATGAGGTAAGAAGTCCTGCTAAGTGCTCTCATAATCCTCTGTAACCTCCTTCCCCATCATGGCACTTACTTACTGTTTTTGTCACTGCTTGCTTAATTGTCACTCTCCCCCAGCAGACTGTAAGCTCCATGAAGGCTGGGAGTATGTGCACCATTGCTGACAATATTAGGTGCTAACAATAGTAGATGCTGAAAATAATAGGTGCCTATTATTTACTGAAAATAAATCCCTACTCTAGGCCCTTCAAAGATGTTGTGTTGAGGGGTGGCAGGATAGGGGGAGAGGGTAGGCTAGGACAATGGCCACCAAAGCTCTACCGATGGGTTGTCGTCCTGCACAAACCACCACCTACGACCACAGTGAAGTTCACTTACATCTCAGAAGACTCCAAACACGTTATTTCTAACTTCATACCAAAAAGTCCTTGGGATATCCATGTGTGTCGGAGAAAATATAAGGAGATTGAGAATAACAGCAACTACTACTCACTGAGCCCCTACAGTGTGTCAGGGACATGCTGGGGAATGAAACTCAATTTCTCAATGAAACTTCAGTCTCCTTATGAAGTATGATGTATTATTTTCCTTAGTTATTGACGAGGGACAAGAGTCTTAGAGCAGGTAAATAACTTGCTCAAAGCCATAAATTGGTGAGGGACTGAACTAAAGATATTTTTACCAGAGATTTTTTTTTTTTTTTCATATACTACCCAGGAAACTACCCAGGGGTATATTTATGTGAGAGAAAATTTTTCTAGGTTGCTGTGATTCCATTCATATAAATTAGATCATACTATACACAACCATTCAATAAATAAGTTGAGCCACACTACTTGCATACTACTGCTCTAGACCCTGAGAAGAGAGAGCAAAACAAACAAAAATACATATTTCTCAAACTTCCTTTACTCATCTTCAAGATATCTTTTAAAGTTTTACATGTCAGTACACATATATCATTTTCATTCTTTTTAACCATTGAATCCTTTTTAATAGAGAGGAAGTAATTAATTAAATTCCTCCCCTATTGATCATTTAGGTTATTCCCAGTTTTTTAATAGTTTAAGCAATACTGCAGGGTGTGTCCTTACATATATAGATATGGATATAGATATAGATATCGATACTCTATAGATATGAGTAAAGATATAGATATACTTGTGCATTTCGGTGAAATTTCTGTAGTGGGAATTGCTTGAGTGAAAGCTTATGCACTTTTTAATTTGGGGTAGATACTGCCAAATGACTCTGCCTAGAGCTTATCCCCAAGGCTGTAGCAATTTAAACTCCCAACAACACTGGAGAATATCCATTTCCCTATGCCCTCAATTACAATGAACATCCGTGGGCATGTAGATCAACCTGAAGGGTAATCCTATCTTCTTCTCTCTCTCTTTTTTTTTTTTAGGAGGCACCAGGGATCGAACCCAGGACTTCAAACATGGGAAGTAGGCACTCATCTACTGAGCTGCACCTGCTCTCTTTACTTTTTTTTTTAATTTTTAAAAATTGTCGTTTAATTTGCATTTCTCTGATTACTGAGGTTGAGTGCCTTTTCTGATGTTTATTGCACATTTTTATTTTTTCTCTGAGTAGCCTGTTTTCCTCTTTGGTTGTTTAACTGTTTCTTAAACTTTATAGGTGTACTTTAAATAAGACTGTATGTAATTTATCTGACTATTAGATAATGTCAAAAATGTTTTGTTTACAACAACTTATAAACAAAGTTAATTTTCAAGCAACTGGTCTATCACTCAAAAAGTCACTAAGGTTTACGTAGTCAAATCAGTCAATTTCTTTCTTTATGGCTTTGGGGATTGGCATTTTATTTAGAAAGGACTTCCTCATTTCTAGATTAATTTTAATAAATTCAACATATATTTATTGAGAGCTTTCTGTGTCACAGTCATTGATCTAGCTGCTGAGGATACACTAGTGAAAACTATATTCTCCTATATTTTCTTCTATATTCTCCTCTCCTATATTTTCTTTTATGCCTTATTATTATTATTATTATTATTTTTACATTTAGTCCTTAATTCATTAGGAAGTTGATTCAGGGTATGTGTAACTTAGACTTTTTGCAAAAGGAGAGCAAATTGTCTCAGCACTATATACTGACTTGTTCATCCTTTTCCCTCTGATTTGAAATGATACCCCTTGCCAATGCTAATTCCCATAGATGAATCTGTTTCTGAGCTTTCTTTTTAGTTCTACTGTTCTCAGTACCACACTGTTTTAATCACCGTAAGTTTATAGTATATTTGATATCTTGTAGCACAAGATTTGGCCACCCTTGTTCTTTATTTTTACTATTTTCTTAGCTATCTTTGCACAATAAATGAATTTTATAATCAATCAAAATTGATCAGAGATACCTATTTTAATTTTTTTTTCTTTAGGCAATACTAGGGATTGAAACTGGGACCCCATACATGGGAAGCAGGCAATCAACCACTGAGCTACACCTGCTCCCCATCTATTGTAATTTTGTTTGGAATAATATTGGATATACTTTAATTTAGGGGAGAATTGCTGTCTCTTTACAATACTGGGTGTTCCCACACAAAAATCTGATATGTCACCCTTTTTATTCAGGTCCTTTTCATGATCTTCAGTAAAGTTCAATAGTTTCTTCATATGGATCTTGCACATATTTCGTGAAATGTATTCCTAGGTCATTTCTAATTGTATCTTTTTCTACATTACATTTGCTAATTGGATATTATGGGTGCGTAGGAAAGCCATTAATTTTGTATGTTTCTTGAAGAGTTCTAGTATTTTTTTTTCAAATAGTTTTTCTTGGATTTTTCTAGGTAGAACATTATAATAGCTAAAACTACATAGCACTTGCTCTTTGCCAGGCTTCTAAGTACCTTGCATATATTAACTCTTTTAATTCCCTCAATTTCTTTATGTGGCAGTCACTATTATTATACCTGTCTTACAAACGAGAGGTTAAGCGACTTGCCAAATGTCACACACTCAGTGAATGTTAGTCACGATTTGCCTCTCTACAGTTATATTTTCCAATAATAATAGATTTGCCTCTTCTATTATATTTTCACCCTTCCTTCCTTCCTTCCTTCCTTCCTTCCTTCCTTCCTTCCTTCCTTCCTTCCTCCCTCCCTCCCACCCTCACACCCTCCCTCACATCCTCCCTCACGCCTTCCCTCACATCCTCCCTCCCTCTCTCTCTCTCTCTCTTTCTTTCTTGCATCATATTACATTGACCAAAACTTCTAGAATATTGTTGACTAGGGAGGCAGGTTAGTATAGGAAACAAGGGAAGGCAAGGGTACAAAATTTAAGGAAGTGCCCCAAAATTCAATAATCAAGGTAAAAAAATATTTATATATTTAGGAGGTACCAGAGATCAAACCCAGGGTACCTGGTACCCAGGTACCAGAGATCAAACATGGGAAGCAAGCGCTCAACCACTGAGCTACAACCTCTCCCGAATGAGAGTTGGTTTTTTTGTTTGTTTTTAGGAGGTACCAGGGATTGAACCTGGGACCTCTACATGGGAAGCAGATGCTCAGCCACTTGAGCTACATCTGCTCACCAAAGAAACTTAAAAAAAAAAAAAAAAAAAAAAAAATAGCCATACTAGTGGGTATGGAGCAGTAGTTCGGTGTGGTTTTGATTTTGATTTTCTTAATGACTGATGATGCTGAACTTTTTTTTTAGGAGGTACTGAGATTGAACCCGGGATCTTGTACATGTGAAACAGATGCTCAACCACTGAACTACACCCATTCCCCAAAATATTTTACTGAATAGTAGAGTTGGAGACAAATGGAAAATTCAGTAGTACTGATCCTGTTTTTATTTAAAATCTTTATATTGTGTTCACCAAAGACACTTTCGTGTTAATTTTTTTTTTTTTTTAGTATTGCATCAAAATATAATTCATCTTGATTGCTGAGATTTTGGGCCTCTTTCTCAATTTTGCTCCTGAGGTAAGTGCCTCATTCACCTAACTATGGTTCCAGTCCTCAAAGAGCTGTAGGGTGTATTTCCAAACTCTAATGGGAAGTCTTCTTCTGTTTCCTTGTTCAGTATAATGTTTGTTGTGGGCTTTGTCATATATTCTTTACAAATTAAGGATTTCCTTTTATTCCTGGCTTACTAAAAGTTTTTATTAAAGATGATCATTGAATTTTTTTTTCCAGAAGGTACCAGGGACTGAACCCATGACCTCGTACATGGGAAGCAGGCACTCAACTGCTTGAGCTACATCTGCTCCCCATTGAATTTTTTTTTTTTTTTGAGGTACCAGGGACTGAACCCAGGACCTCGTATGTGGGAAGGTGGCGCTCAACTGCTTGAGCCACATCCACTCCCCACGTTGAATTTTTTTTTTTTAATTTTTTAAAAAAGATACTTAGATTAGGTAAATGTTACATAAAAAATATAGGGGCCATTGAATTTTAATAAGTGCATTTTTTAGTATCTATCAAGATGATCATATATGTAGGTTTTGTCCTTTAATCTATGAATGTAGTAAATTACATGGATGACAATAGTCATCCCCAATTTTTTATCAAAATGAAATAGTAAGCATCTTTATGGGTTAATTATTTTCTGTCATTTTGCCAATATTCTTAGGTCAATTTCACATAAATGGAATTAGTGGGTTGAAAGGTTTGCCAATTCATTGTAAACTTTTCCCAAATGAAGCATTTTTTAATCCCATTATCAGCAGTGTGCTCAGCAGCAGTCTTCCTTCACAGCTTTCTGGGGTAAGTTGACATGTACTCACTTATAGTGCGTCTCACTATTTTCTGCCATGGTTTGTGTGAGTAAGGGGGTGGCAGAACTTATAGTACAATAACTGTTCAATCTGATGGGATCCTTCAATACCTTTTATGGGCCATAAAAGAAAGAGCTCACATATGGCAGGATTCTGTAAGCGGAATTTACTGCTGTAAAACCCAGCAGTATGTCTGAGTGGTGCAGAAAAATAAAGCTGGAGCTTTGGAGTTCAGATCTTGACTGGAAATATGAAGAAAAGGGCAGTATGATCTCTTCTCTCCCTTCCAGGAGGATGTGTTGACATTTTTTTTGAGATACTGGGGTCAGGGATTGAACCCAGGACCTTCTAAGTGGGAAGCTGGCACTCAACCACTGAGCCACATCAGCTCCCCTGAGTTGATTTTCTCATTTGTTTGCTTGTTTGTTGTTTTTTGTTTTGTTTTGTTTTTAGGAGGCACCAGGAACTGAACCTGGGACCTCCCATGTGGTAAGCAGGTGCTCAATCGCTTGAGCCACAGCCACTCCCCGATGAGTTGACTTTTGATTAATTAGGAAAGTCAATATGAAGTCCTGCAAGGAAGTCCAAGGGATCGCCCTGGATAGGTGGGGACAGTGGTTAGCGAAGTGGGCTAACTCTCACTCCATGAGTGTGGGGAGCAGGGGCCACGTCAGTCTCCTCCGTGGCTCCGTCTGCCACACATAGCATAGGGCTCAGCACACAGAAGTGTTTGGCAAAGACCTGGTGAGGAAGAAAGGATGAATCACCAAATGCTGCCAGACACCACCAGCAAGGACTGAGCCGAGAAAGAGGAATTGTGCTAAATGTTGCAGAGAAGTCGTAGCAGTTAAAAATGTGCAATTGCAAATAATCAGGAAAAACACCATAGCGATGACTTTAAAAATAAGGGTTTGGGGAGCTGGCCCAGGGCTGGCAGTGGGAGTCGGGGGGACAGGTGAAGGAGGAGGGAGTTGGCAGCCCATGGCAAGTCCCTGGAAGGGAACTCCAACCTGAGTTCTTGGACAGACTGGGCCCCACTGTGAATCGCAGCTTCTCCTGTAAAATGAAGATAATGAAAAAACACTGTAGTGGCTCAAGCCAGGTGATGCATATGAAAGTTTTTAGGAAACTCATAAAATTTCATGTGGGATTTTTATTAAGGAGGCTGGGGAGACTGTTTAGTTGTTGCTGTTCGTTATTTTTTGGTTTGGTTTTGATTTTACACTCCCTGTCGGTAATTGTTTAGGCTGGTGTCGTGGTTTGAATGGCATCCCCTTGTTGTGGGCTGAATCACGTCCCCCGCAACGATATGTGGCCCTGTGAATGTGAACCTATTTTTAAATAGGATCTCTGAAGATGCTAGCAGTTATTCCAACACAACTGGAGCCCTTATGAGCAGAGAAAATTTGGACACAGTCGTAGAAGACCGACAGGTTGACGATGGCCATATGACAGAGGCAGACTGGGTTAAGGACTGCTGGCAAGCACTACCATAACACGAGACTGCAGAGAAAGCAAGATCCTGCCCACTCCTTGATTTTAGACACTCTAGCCACTATGAGACAGTCCAGTCCTGTTGTTTAAGCCAACCAGTCTGTGGTGTTTGTTAGAGCAATCCTGGCAAACTAAGACACCCCCCAAAATTTATATCCACCCAGAACCTCAGGATGTGACCTTATTTGAAAATGGGTCCTTGCAAATGTATTTAGTCAAGATGAGATCGTGCTACACTAGAGTTGGCCCTAAATCCAATGACTGGCGTCCTTCTAAGAAAAAGAGAGGACGTAGAGACACACACAGAGATGCACAGGGAAGAGGGCCAGGTGGCTACAAAGGCAGAGCTTAGAGTGAAACAGCTACGGGCCTGGTAACACCAAGGAGTGCCAGGAGCCACCAGCAATAGGAAGAGGCAAGGAAAGAGCCTCAGCTACAGGCTTCAGATGGGGCATGGTCCTGCTGACACCTTGATTTCAGACTTTTAGCCTCCAGAACCGCAAAAGAATACGTTTCTGTCGTTTAAAGCCAAAAATAAGCAAATAAATAAATAAGGGTTTTTTTATGTTGTTGTTTGCTGCATGACTGGAAACTCAGAGGGAGGTCATCTAAGACTGGGGCAGTGGCTCCACAATGCTACCAGAGAGCCAGCTTCTTTCTCTTTCTGCTCTGCCACTCGTAGTGTATGGATTTCCTCCTTTTGTACCCTCTATAGCAGAAGGGGGAAAGGTTAAAGAGCAAGCCAGCTGAGTGTGTCCATTTTCCTCAGGAAAGTGAAAGCCTTCCCTGAAGAAGCTTTTACTCTCATCTCCTTTATGAGATCCAGGTCCCGGGGTCACCCTTTGATCAATTCCTGACCCAAAGCCCTGAGATTCCATCACTGTTTTCATTGATCACATTCCATTTCTGTGGCTGAGGAAGGGCTTCTCCTTGAGATCAAGGGACCCCCAATGTTGAATGGAAAAACTGGGGAGCTAGTTAGAGGGGAGGAGGGAAAATGGATGTTGGCTAGACAACGGATGGTGTCTGTTACAGAAGTTATGCTTTGTTACGCTTTTCGAGGGTCCCAACAGGATTGGCTGTCTAGGTTCTGAGGCCCAGGATGAAATGAAAATGTGGGATTCCTTGTTCAAAAATTACTAAGAGCAACAAGGGAGTATTATAGCAAGCAGGGGAACCTTCTGAGTGCAGGGTTCTATGCGACTCAGCAGGCACATGTCAATGAAGCCAGCCGTCGACCCAACGCTGTCCATTGAGCTGGACAGTTAGGAGATTGTTGGTTAATTCAGGTGAAATGGAGAGGAGAGGAGAATGCAGAAGGTTGATAGGTGAATAGGAGATGAAGAAATGGAGACAGCACTAACACTGCTTTGAGAAAATAATGATGAAGCAGTGGGAGAAACCTGGCTAGATAGGAAAAGACAGAGGAGAATGGGCAGAGGCTAAACATGCTCAGGAAATTGCTGCCCAGGCATTTTCAGTCTATCCCAGGCCAGCTTATTGTGGAGCCTGGGGGCGATGCTTATGTGGGGCAGGTCTGATTTGGGGACAGGAGCTGAGAGCTGCATTTAACCCTCATCCAGCTCCTGAGAGCTATACCAGGAGGCCATGGAGGATGGGTCCAAAGCCCAGCTCTGCCAGAAACCAGCTAATCCCTGAATCTCTGAACCTCAGTTAACTCACCTGTCAACTGAGAACAGCAAAATGGCTGCCACACGGTTCATTCAAAGGTGTCTTGTAAGCTAAAGCACGGTTGGTGCCCTTTGTGCAGACATCATCCACTCAAAGGCTGGGCATCCATCTCCCTCCTGCCCACCCCTCCACCACTATTGACCCCAGTCCCTCAACACTAATTTTAAGGGTGTTTGTGTGTGAATTTTAAGAGTATTTCCACTAATTATATAATGACACTGTCCATGCAAGTGGTGGGTGGGATGGGGAAGGCAGGGGGAGGGAAGGGAAGAGGTAAATGGTGTTTGTTTATGTAAACCCATTCCCTATCCATCCACCGGGAGACCGGAGCCCAGGGTTTATGCCACTCAGTGATGTAAACAGCGCTTCAGTGATGTCACCCCCATCTGTGCCAGGACACATAAATTTCATTTCCCAGAAGATGCAGCAGACAGTAGCTTCTGGGCAAACAGTGACTCTAGCAATAAGTACTGGCAGAGGACAGAGACCTTTAATGGAAAAGCTTTGTGAACCTAGAGTCGCCAGGCTATAAATCCCAAAACAGGCAGGGATTTAATACTTTAGACCAGAAAACAGATTCATCAGAGGCAAAAAATAAATAATTCCAAAGCCCAGTTGAAGGAACCAGATATTAAAAATCTAAGAATTAAATAAAAACTGCGTCTGAGTTAAGAAAGCACAGACATGAGGTAGAAGCCCCTATCTAGAAAGAAAAATGCTGAACATACCACTCAGATCTGTGAGGCTTGGCAAAGGGCATGTCTCGAACAAGGAGCTGGTGAGAGGAGCCTCTGCTCTCATGGGCGATAAAGGGGGCAGGGTGGGGAGAGCAAGTCCTTTAGATCACACCTGGCAGAACTTACCTGATGGTTACACAAACTAAAATTCTGAATGGAGGACAGCAAGGAGGGATTCCCCTGAAAAACAGAAAAGGATATACTGCAAGCTTAAATAAAGTTGAGAAACTGCCTCCCTCCCTCCCCAATTTCACTTGTCGACAAAATACCTTGGGAGACTGGGTTCTATGCC
Organism: Tolypeutes matacus; assembly: GCA_026826555.1. NCBI lineage: Eukaryota > Metazoa > Chordata > Mammalia > Cingulata > Chlamyphoridae > Tolypeutes > Tolypeutes matacus. The sequence continues at coordinate 14,901,935 of JAKSZT010001178.1, forward strand.
ATTCTAAATAACCTAAATATAAAACTCATGTTTTAATTCCTTAAGTAAAAGGCCAGCTGCAGAGTAAGTTCACGTCAAACACTGGCTTACCACAGGAAGCAAATGGAGGCTCTGATTTCAGATGTCCCAGCACCTAATGCTTTAGGATGCACTGCATTTTCTTGGAAGATGATACCAAAATCTTGGTCAACTTGACTTCCACATGCTCGCATGTCCAAACTTTGGGAATTTTTGCACCCAAGGGACAACACAGGGCATGACTATTATTGTTCCCATTGTTCAGATGAGGAAATGGAAGTTCAAAGAGGCTAGGTGACTTGGTCAAGGTCACATACACCTAGGGATTCTTAAAGTTCAAATCCCAGGCTTTTTAAAACTTTATCATACCACCTTTCCAAACTCCTCCTCAGTGTGAGGGACCCTGAGTGGGAATTCCAACTCTGGAATGAGATTCAAATGTGGTCCAGGTGGATCTAGAGATTCCCTTGGATTCCCCCAAGTGACCCTGACACTAAATCCTATTCTAGAATTGACTATCCACCCATCTGGATCAAAGGAGCATCCTTGGTCCTCTGGAGGCTTTCCTAGGGCCTGGCACTGGGTCAGAGCAGGCAGAGGTTGAAAGAGGGTGTTTGGCCTGGAGTTTGTCTCAACCTAAACATCCAGGTTTAGTCCATCAAAACCTGGGCCTGCCCCTCTCAATTAGAGGTGGAGTGGGCATCACCATCCCAGAATCCTCAGGACTGGGGAATGGACGATGGACTAGAGTAGACTTACTGATATTCTACTACAGATTTATTGTGATTCTAGTAATGGAAGAACTGTTGTCACTGATCTGGAGGCAGTGGCCACTGGAGGTGCTGAGAGCAGGGAGAGGGAAAAACAAGTGTAATATGGGGGCATTTTTGGCACTTGGGAATTGTCCTGAATGACATTGCAATGACAGATACGGGCCATTGTAACATCAATTGTAACAAATGTTCCACACTAATGAAGGATGTTGTTAATGTGGGAAAATGTGGGAGGGGTAGGGAGCGGGTCATATGGGAATCCCCTATATTTTTTATGTAACATTTATGTAATCTAATTATCTTAAAAATAAATATTAAAAAGTATATTTAAAAAACAAAAACAAAAAACCTGGGCCTGCAGATGTTCCTTAAAGATCTCCCTGGGGATTCAGTGACAATGTAGACTTGAGAATCACTGTGATAGATGGTGATGCCCTGAGGACAAGAACCATCTTATTAGTCTCTACATTCCTCAAGCACAGAGCTTTACTCACACTTGCTGATTTCAAAACTTACTACAAAGCTACATTAATCAAAACAGTGTGATATTGGCATGAGGATAGACATTATAAGCCAATGGAACAGAATTAGGAATCCAGAAAGAAGCCCAAACATTTATGGCCAATTGATTTTTCAACATATGGTGCACTCAAAACGAGTTTACTGAATAAATGGACAAATGAACATACAAGCATTGGATGAAGATACCTGGCCTTGAGTCCTGGCTCTGCCCCTTAAGGGCCCTGAGACAGTAAGCAAATCACCAATGTTCTCTGAACTTTAGTTTCCTCATTGAGGTGAATTATACTTTGCAGGGTTGTGAGGAATAAATGGGCTAAAGTATGTGAAAGAGCCCAATACATTAACATGTAATAAAAATGTAAAAATTCAAGAGGAAGAATTGCTCACATTGGAAATCCTTTCTTGACGACTTATTCCTTGTTACCCAGTCTCTGGACTGGGGTAATAATGGGTAAAGAAAGTAGAAAGATAAATAAACCTCAAGGAGCTGACAGCCTTCACATCTCCTCTCTCTCTTACCGATAAGCAGCAATATTTCCAAAACTGCAATTACCATGACAACCCAGAGAATGCGTACCTCACATCCCGGTGTCCAGAACAATGACTGGGTGTTAGATAGCAATGTGTGTGGGTGCGTGTGTGTGCATACTGGGGAAACATGGAGCTATCCAGCTGTTGGGGTACTGCACATCCCAATGACTTTTAAGAGACCAGAAAGTGCTTCCAGAACGTCAATGTTCATCCCCTGTTGGAAACAGGAAGCAGCCCTTCACAATTTTAGACCAGAGGTCAATAAAGTACAGACTGTGGGCTAAAACTGACTTGCTCTTTTGCTTTAGTTGGGGGCTGTGATGGTTAGGCTCGTGTGTCAACTTGGCCAGGTGATGGTATCCAGTTGTTTGGTCAAGCAAGCACTGGCCTAATTGAACTGTAAGGACATTTAATGGACTTAAATCATCAGAGTGTTGATTGCATCCATGGCCAATTACATCTACAATCAACTGAGGAGATTGCCTTCAGCAGGGAGTGATGTCTCAGCCAATCAGCTAAAGTGATGATTTCCATCTCTACTTCAGCCAGCCAGCCCCTCCTGGGGAACTCATCAAGAACTTTATTGGCATCCCTGGCTTGCAGCCTGCCCTACGGAATTTGGTCTCATGCATCTCCACAGTTGTGTGAGACGATTTTATAAAATCATGTAATATTTACAGATACCTCCTGTGGTTCTGATTCCCTAGAGAACCCTGATTAATACAGGGGCATATGAGGGCCCAATATGAGGGATAAAAGGTGCATTCCTGACTCATCGAGGAAGGAAGATTGTAAGGGCAAAGCTGTGGTTTTGGTTGTTATGGAAGGGGGAACAGAATGAAAGTGGTTATATTAAGAAGAAAGTTGAAAGGTGCTGTGGATTTCAGAAAGGAGTGAAAGATTTAGATGGGGTGAGGGGTGTTATGTAATTTGCTCTTTTGTACCTGCTTGCAGAGTCTATTTTCCCAGGGAGGGAGGGTGGGTGTTGCAGGGTGCCTCTGGCCTGCTGAACCAGGGAAAGAGTAAGACTCATCTGTGTTTACTATATCAGAGCCTGCGTCTGTGAGGTCAAGGTGGTGAACTGGTACCCTGAAACAAAGGATTAACCTGAGAACAGACTATTTGATATTGGAGTGCCCCGAGAAAGTCCTGAATGCATCATTGCCACACCATCCATATACCTCACTTTCCTGGAAAGTTGTGTATAAACAAATCATGTATAATCAAAATACAAATGCACTCATGGCAATTACCTTTGTAATTTACATTGGCTTGGTGCTTTAGAATGTTATAGGCTATTGCTAGTTCCAAAAGCACCATCTTCCCTTAGCCTTTATAACAAATCCTGGGAGATGGCTATTCTTATCCCCATTTTACAGACAAGGAGGGTGAGACTGGGGAAGCGGCTGTGGCTCAATCAGTAAGGCTCCCGTTTACCATATGGGAGGCCCCGGGTTCAGTTCCCGGGGCCTCCTGGTGAAGGCAAGCCCGCCCGCACGGCGTGGTTAGCTGACCCAGCGAGCACAAGCAGCAAGGGGGGGATAAATGAAGAAATAAATAAAATCTTTAAAAAAAAAAAAAAAAAAAAAAAGGAGGGTGAGACTGAGTGTAAATATGTTATCTCATGTAACAGGAAGTTCAGAGGTGGGGAATGTCCAGGATGACTTAAGTGGCTCAAAAACATCAATGATCCCAGTTCTTTCCATCTTTCCACTCTGCCCTCCTCAGCTTCTCAACCTGATCCTCAGGCCTTTGTGCCTCGGTTGCAAGAAGGCTGCCACAGTTCCAGGCACCACATCCTCACACCACAAAATCCAGCAGCATCAAGCAACTGAATCTTCTTTGAGTTTATTTTTAAGATTTAGGAACTCTTCATTAAAAGCCCTTCTCTTCAGGCTTTCCCTCCTGCCAAATTAGGGTTAGAGTTAGAATAGGGTTATATGTCCATTCCCAGTGCAATCACTGAAAGGGGGAATAAATGGTCAGGATTGGCTTAGAATGACCTGCACTGATTGGTCTTACTATAAATTCATGGCCACTAAACTCAAGAAGATCCTTAATGCCACCTTGCAATTATATCATAATTATAGCTAGACCAGTGATTCTCAGGCTTAAGTGTGTATCAGAATCACCTGAGGGGCTTGTTAAAACACAGCTTGCTAGATTATGTCCCAGAGTTTCTGGTTCAGGTCTAAGGCTGGGTCCAAAACTTTGCATTCCTGACCAGCTCCCAGGTGAAGCTGATGCTGCCAGTCTCGGGATCACACTTGGGAAAAGCTGCTCTAGATTATTAACTCCCCTGGTCTCCTAGACAGCTGTGGTGGATTGAATTATGTATCCCAATTTAGGCATGCTTTTAATCTTAATCCACATCCCTGTTGGTGTGAACGCATTGTAAATAGGATCCCTTGAAGATGTAACTTTTGGTTAAGGCTGGGGTTCTTAACCAGGGGTCCACAGACCCCCAAAGGGTCCATGGAAAGATTTCAGGGGGTCCGTGAGCTTGAACTGAAAAAGAGCAACTTCTTATCTTTATTTACTCTGACCTCTGACTGAAATCTAACATTTCCTTCACTTTTGAATGTATGCAATAAATTACAGTAGTATTCATTTCATATCACATTATAGTTGTTGCAAATCTTGAAAAATCACTTACACTCATCCATACTTCAAAATGAAGGTAGTTGTTAAACCTGACGCTAGTTGAGTTTTATAAAACTATCTGCCGCTACATTCTGAGAAGGGGTCCGTGGTTTTCACCTGACTGGCAAAGGAGTCCGTGGAACAAACATGGTTGAGAACCCCTGGGTTAAGGTGTAACCCAACTGAATGAGGGTGGGTCCTGATCCAGATTACTGGATCCCTTACAAGGAAAATTGGGAAGTCACAGAAGCTACAAAGGGGAGGCCAACACCATGGTGTGAGGCAGGGATTCAAGCCAAGGTACCCCAAGGATTGCAGCAAGCCAGTGCCAGGATGCTATAGACCCTGGGAGAATGCAAGCTTTCTAGCCTCCGAAACCATGAGACAATAAATTCCTGTGTTTAAGCCAACCTATTAGGTGACATTTGTGATAGCAGCCCTGGAAAACTATGACCACAACCATACCACAATTTCTCCTTTCTCCTTAAACATCTACTGCCTCTCCCTTGTTCCTCGCTTTCAACTGATAATCTTCTTGTCCATTTGTTAAGAACAAAGAAAAAAATACAGCAGATGGAAACATGTTCCCACCATCACATCTAACAATGTAGATACATGTTGATTTTATTTCTCTTACTATGGATGAACTGTCATGTTCCCACTCAAGGCCAATCCCTCCATCTGTGCTGGCATCTCATCCCTTCTCTCCTACCCAAGGACATCACTCAAAAAAAATTTTCCTGGGAAGTAGATATGGCTCAAGCAGGTGGGTGCCCACCTACCACATGGGAGGTCCTGGTTTCAGTTCCTGGTGCCTCCTAAAGAAGATGAGCAAGTCAGCGAGTTGATGCAACAGGCTGGTGTGGCCAGCTGTCTCAACAAGATGACACAACAAAGAGACACAACAAGGAAAAACACAATGAGAGACACATCAAGTAGGGAGCAGAGGTGGCTGAAGCAAATGGGCGTCCTCCCACATGGGAGATCATAGGTTTGGTTCCCGATGCCTCCTTAAAAAAAAAAAAGAAGACGAACACACAACGAACAGACACAGAGAGCAGACAGTGAGCACAAACAACTAGGTGGGGGAAGGGAGAGAATAAATAAAATAAATATTAAAAAAAAATTTTTTCCCTTCTACCAGATCATTTCCATCAGCAAACATGCCCTAATATCTTCCATCCTAAAACAAAACAAAAAACACCAAACCAAACAACACAACCTCCCTTGACTCCAATCCCTCATCAACCGTTATCTCAATTCTCTGCTTTTCTTTACAGCAAAGCTCTTGAGATTTCTAAAGACACTCTCTTCCTTTCTTTTCCTTTCCTTGGCTCTTGAATCCAGTCCAGTCAGACTTTTGTTCCCACCTCTCCATTGAATGGCTTCTGTCGAGGTTAACAATGGCTTCCCTGATCCTAAATCCAGTAGTCAATTCTCAATTCTTATTTCACTCAACCATTTGCAGCATCTGATAGTTTGCAATTTTTTTTCTTCCTCAAGACACTATTTAATGGCCTCTGGATCATTGCTCTCTCAGTTCTCCTCCCACCCCTCCAGCTGCTCCTTCTCAGTCTATGTTGGGTCTTCTTCTCACTGAACTATAAATGTTGGAGAGTGCTAGAGCTCAGATGTCTCTCTTTTTAGGTAATATCATCTAGTGCCAGGGCTTTAAATAAATGACATCTACATGCTGTGCCTTTCTAATTTCTATATCCATCTAGATCTTTCAAATAAATTCAAGACACGTGTAGTTGGGAAGCAGATGTGGCTCAGCGATTGGGCTCCCGTCTACCATATGGGAGGCCCCAGTTTGATTCCTGGAGCCTCCTGGTGAAGAGCTGACAGCCTGTGCCACAGAGAGCTGGCGCAGCAAGATGATGCAACAAAGGGAGACTCAGAGGAGAGACAGTGAGAGACGCAGCAGACCAGGGAGATGAGGTGGCTCAAGCAATTGAGAGCCTCTCTCCCACACCGAGGGTCCCGGGAGAGGTTTCCGGTGCCTCCTAAAGAGAAAGACAAGAAGAAAAGACAAGCAGACACGGAAAGAACACACAGTGAATGGACACAGAGAGCAGACAGTGAACGCAAACAACAATGGCGGGGGGGGGGGCAGATATTTTCAATAAAAATAAAAGACACATGTAGTCCATGGCCCACCTGCTCCCTCCAGCCATGTAATAGGCATCTCAAAATTAATGTATCTAACACTGAGCTCCTTGTTCCTCTCCAGCAACACAGCACAATGTGCAGGTACACACACACACATGCAAACACACACATACACACACTCCAAGTTTTTCTTCCTACTCTCAGCAAATGGATTCTCTGTTCTTACAGTTCAGGCCATGTTCACATGGAGCCATTGACCTTTCTCTCACGTGCCACATGCAAACTACTGGGTCTACCTTCAAAACAGATCCAGGGGAGCAGATGTAGCTCAGGTGGTTGAGCGCCTGCTTCCTATGTACAAGGTCCCGGGTTCGATCCCTGGTACCTTCTGAAAACAAAACAAACGATAAAACCATCTCTCACTGGGGAGTGGATATAGCTCAGTTGTTGAGCGCCTGCTTTCCATGTATAAGGTCCTGGGTTCAATCCCTGGTATCTCCTTTTAAAAAAAGTATCCAGATTCTGACCCCTTCTCTCTGTTCTACTACCACCACCTCTAGTCCCAGCCACTCTCATTTCCTGCCTCCTTTATTACCAAAGCATCTTAACTGGTATTCCTGCATCTTCCCTTCTCCCCATCTATTTTCAACAGGGCAAGCCAGTGTGAGCCCATTAAAATGTAAATCAGATTGTCACTCCTCAGCTCACAAAAAGCAATAGCTAGATTCCTTAAAAAGCCTGCAAGGGATCTGGCCCCTGGATACTTCCCTGACTTCATCCCCTTCCACGTCTCTCTCTCTCTTCTCTCTCTCTCTCTCTCTCTCTCTCTCTCTCTCTCTCTCTCTCTCTCACACACACACACACACACACACACACACACTTTTCTGCAGCTACACTGGCCTTGCTATTCCCAAACACATCAAGCTTTGCCTTTAAATTTGCTGTGACTGTTAGGTATATCCCTCTTTTAGGTATCTATGTGTGTAGCTCCTTCAGGACTCTGCTCAGATGTCTCCTTTTCAGAAAACCTTTCCCTGACAGCCTTAAATGAAGTAGCAACAACCCCCTTCCCTCACCCCTGCCCTAACTCTCTCTCTCCCTCTTGCCCTACCTCATTTTTCTCATCACACATATGACTACCTATTATATGCTGAAGGAGACCAGAATGGTCCACGGGCTCGTTACTCGTTGTGGCAGAATAGATAGACACACCGAACTAGGCTGGGAAGGAAAAGAGGCTTTATTGGCCAGCGGAGGACAAGAGAGCTAATCAATCTCAAAGCTGTCTCCCCGTTAAGGGGTTTTCTTACAGTTTTTATATAGGTTTGGAACAAAGAAAATTAATCATGGACTCGATATTTCTTTGAAGGGGTTAGGGAGTTTTTCTAGTTTTCTGCTCTGGTTAATTTTTTTTTTCTTTTCTGGTTAACATTTAAAATACACAGGAGCGTGTGTAGCTCAGTGTTTGAATGCCTGTATGTATGAGATCCCAGGTTCAAAACCTGGTACATCCTAGAAAAAAAGGAATTTAAATACATATTGTGGGGAGCGGATGTGGCTCAAGCGGTTGAGCACCTGCTTCTCACATGGTAGCTCCTGGGTTCAGTTCCCAGTACCTCCTAAAAACAAAAAACAAACAACAAGCAAACAAACAAACAAAAAAACAAACTCAGGGGAGCTGGTGTGGCTCTGTGGTTGAGCACTGGCTTCCCATATATGAAGTCCAGGGTTCAATCTCCAGTCCTGGTACTTCAAATAAATAAATAAATAAATAAATAAACAAACAAATAAATAAATAAATATTGTGCCTGGTGCTTCTAAGTTTCATGATTATAAGAATAGAGACATTTTCTTTACAAAGAAAGAGAAGTAAAAGGACTTATTAATATTAAACTTGGCAGGGCTATGTGTTTTTCTACAAAAACTTTGTGCCTATTCTAAGGTACTTGCTAGGTTACAAGTACACTGTGTTCTGCTCATGCTACAAATTCCCCCCCGATTATACTTGAGCTATATAGTACTTGAGCTGTTTATCATCTATCACACCCATGGTGTGCATTATGAGAGCAGGGAATTTGAAAGCATAATAGGCACTCGATAAGCATTTGTTGAATTAATTAAAATGGAAAGGGGTGTTCCCACAGTAAACCAACAAATTGGCAACCGAGTTATACCTTAGTCTCTTATGAGTTAGATTAGTGATAATCAGTCCCACAGAACCCAGTCAACTCTGTATTTTCAGGTCATTGTTCCATATTTTCCAGGTCAGGAAACTTAAAGCTGGCACACATGTACATATCCACAGAGAAATCTCCTCAGCACAGTCCACCCTCTCCTTTTTGGCTATGAGATAATGTTAGCGGAACGCTCTGGGTTCTCGGCTTCTGCCGCATAAAAGAATTTAAGAACATGCCATAGGGTAGGCAAGGGAGTAAAGAGTTTATTAAGACACAAGAAAACGAGAAATGAGATAAATACACAACCTCAGACACCGCTTGCGGGCATGCTATAGTGTAAGATGCATAGGTGGCCCCCCTTAGGCCTTTTAAGAACTTTCCTCCCTGCACCCTTCCTAAGGTTGGGGAAGGGCCCCAGTTGTTTGCTGTTCTGATTGGCTGCCTACAAGCCCCACCTGTTAGCTCTCAGGGGGCCAATGGGGAAGCCTGTTATTTGGAGGTATCTGGGCTTTCCTCTTGACGCCGAAAGAGTTCCAAATGGGACCTCGTGGCCAGAGTCTGAGCGGGGTCTTTCCAGCTTTCTTAGTAACAAGGGGTTTCCAGCAGAGGTCTCCCGGCCATGCTCTCTGCTGGGTCCCAGCCGTGACTCCTCTTCCCTCTTTTCCCTCTACTAACATGCCTCAACAAGTCACTCAGTTAAAACAACCTGAGGTGCCAGACAAGGATCATTCTCATGGTTGTGTCTAGTCCCAGTACAATCACCTGTGTCTTGACAAGAAAATTGACTGTTCTTTCAGGAGGCTTCACTCTTTCATTGGCAGTGATGCGACTTTCTTCTCTCATGTGAGCCAAAGTTTTTCTCATCCCTAAATAATGGTGTTCTTTTGTTGAAAACTGAAAAAAAAAAAAAAAACGCATCCTGTGAAAATGGCAAGAATTTCCAGGAGGAATTACCTTGTTTGGAGCCTTGCCAGCGTGACATTTAATACACGTCTGCACGAGCTAAGAGCCCTGACGTCATCTCCTCCCGTAATTTTTCTCTTTTCTGTGAACGACCGCACTTGAGGTTTTGGAACAATCTAGTAGATCATGTGATTGGCAAAGAAGACAGGGTGGCGCTTGATCCCTGCTACGTCTGTCCACTGAAAGGAGAGATTTGGTCAGGGGCTTCAACTGAACTCTTTGGATAAGAAGTTAAGTCAAGGGGTGTTGAAAGGTTTAGGAAGACTTTCATCTAGTTTACCAGTCTTTGAACTGGTGCAGAACTATAGCTGGTTTAGAACAAGCCACATGCAAATAAGAATTCCAAACCCATTGGGTAAAAGTGCAGCAGAATGGGTCATTAACTCTATTGTAAAGGGGAATAAAAATCCCCTTAGGCAAGAAACTAAGAGCCAATTGGGGGCATTTGGTTTTGAGCAAGTAGCAGAGCAAAATAGCAGCTTCAGCCTAGCTGGAACTGGGCCAAAAACTGTGAACATGGCCCAGGGCATCTCAGTGGGGGGGGGGGGGGAGGGGAGTGAAGTAAAGAAATTTAAAGTAGTAGATATTCCTGATAATGAAGATGTTAGCATTTGTGTCCTTTTACTTGTGCTTGAATTTGGGGTATTTCAACATTTCTTAATAGATGTAGAACTAGATATAGAAAAGTGCTTCAGAATTTACAAAAGGCTAGAAAAGAAAAAAAGGATTGTGTATTTTGTTAACTATCTGCTGTTATCCAGATTCACAATTTAGGAATTAAAAAGCTCATGGGGGCAGGGGTGGGGGGTGCAGCAGGTGCACCTGCTGCCCACATATGAGATCCTGGGTTTGATCCATGGTACCTCCTAAAAACAAACAAAATGAAAAACCAACTCTCATTGGGGAGCTGATGTAGCTCAGTAGTTGAGTGCCAGCTTCTCAAGTACAAGGTCCTGGGTTCAATCCCTAGTACCTCCTAAAAAAAAAAAAAAAAGCTCACGGGGAGCACATATGTTACAAATGCCTTGGTTATTGCCCCTGGCTCCAAGGAGCCACTGTTTACCTGGGGATCCTATCAAAACTCAGGTGGTATCCAGAGGGCTCAAAACACACATTAGAGCAGAGTTTCTCGAACTATAATGTGCCTTAGTAACTACAATAGCAATAAATCTGCTTTGGTGCATGGTGGCACTCGCCCCTTATTTTTGTTCATTCCTCCATCTTGAGGGATTTGGGATGATCCAGTAGGTCTGGATGGCCTGAAGGCCTGCATTTCCAGCATGTTTTTGGTCCAGGGACTGGCAGAGCTTTGTATGACACAGCCATTGCAGGGCTCTTTCCAATGCTGGAAATTCCAGAGATGGAGCCAGATGTGTAACTAGTTAGGTCAATTGGCCAGAGTGGTGGTTCCCAGAGCGTGGTCCAGCCACCAGCAGCATCAGTCTCACCGGGGAACTTGATAGACAAGTTCATTTTTGGCCCCCTCCCCCCCCCAAGATCTTCTAATCCAGAAACTCTGGGGGTGGGGCAATATGTGCTTTCTGATAAACCCTCTAGGCAATTTTGATGGGCTCTAAAGTTTGAGAGCCACTGCTCTAGCCCAATAGTTCTCAATCTTGATTGCATAGTAAAATCATCTAGGGCAGGGGTTCTTAAACTTTTTTTGTTCCACGGACCCCTTTGCCAGTCAGGGGAAAACCACGATCCCTTCTCAGAATGTAGTGGCAGGTAGTTTTATGACACTCAACATTGGAAGTCAGAAAAAATAAAAGATAATAAGTTGATTATTTTTCAATTCAAGCTCACGGACCCCCTGAAATCTTTCCATGGACCCCCAAAACGGGACCCCTGGTTAAGGACCCCTGATCAAGGGAATTAAAGAAATAAAAATAATATATATTTTTTAAAACCCCCAGGACCTCCCAGAGGATCTAGTTTGGTTGCTCTGGGGTAGAACTCAGACATCGGCATAATTTTTAATCATCCCTGGAGAGTCTACTGTGCAGTCAGTGCTGAGAACAACTGGTGTAGAACAGAAAGCTAATTCCGGGAGCGGATGTAGCTCAAGTGGTTGAGTGCCTGCTTCCCACATACGAGGTTCTGGGCTCAATCCCTGGTACCTCCTAATAAATAAGTAAAGAAGAAGAATCCTAATCCCGCTCATGCTGTTAAGTTAGTTGTAAAGCATCTTGTGACCACAGGCTCTTGCCAAATCTATACATATATCTGATGAACAGTGTGCATCCGAGGTCTCCAGGGTGACAAGGTGAGAGAGTGCAGACAATACAGATGTAAAGTTTTAAAAGTTCAAAGTTTTTGCTCCTTATTCTAACATCCAAAACCCACCATGGGGGTTTCCCAGGTTTTTCTCTCCCTGTTGTCCTACACACATCCTGGGTTGCAGCTGTGCACTTCCTAAGCTATCCTGTCTTTGTCCCTTTGCTCAAGATGTGCTCCAGCTCAAGCACTCTATCTGTTCTACTGTCACCAGCCAAAAGTTTCACACACCCTTAAAAGCCCATAAAGTCCTGGTCTTCCAGAAACCCCCTCCTAAACTCCCTAGCCAGATTAGCTTTATACTTCCATGGAATTCATGGCACTTTATTTGCAATTCTTTTTTTTTTTTTTTTTTTTTGAGGTACCAGGACTGGGGTTTGAACCCAGGACCTTCTATGTGGGAGGTGCTCAACCACTGAGCCACATCAGCTCCCCTGAGTTGGCTCCCTCATCTGTTTGCTTGTCGTTTGCTCGTTGTTTTTGGCTGTTTGTTTTTGCTCATTGTTTGTTTTCTTTAGGAGGCACCAGGAACCAAACCTGGGACCTCCCATGTGGGAGGAAGGCGCTCAACTGCTTGAGCCACATCTGCTCCCTACAATTCTTATTTTACCTTCATTGAGGTTATTTCTTGATGCTTCCCCTCCACTAATTGTAAACTCTTTGACTTTGAGTACTGCAACTTACTCTACCTTGCGTTCCCTCCTTCTGGGTAAACTGAGTAAGCATTCAGGGATATATCTTATCAATCGAATAAGACATGAGACTTGGATATGAGGTCTACCTTTGCATTTGTGACCCAGGTTTGACCTCTCTGAGCCCAGGTTACCTTGTCTGGAAGATCAGGATGTTGAACTAGAGGTTCTCTGAGACCCCTTTTAAATTTCAGATTCTATGAGTCTATCCTGTCTCACCTTATACTTGAAAAAATAAGTCTAAACATAAACTCTATTGATACAGGGTAGAAGGGATTCAAGTTGACCACAATTTATTTGATCCCCCTCTGTTGCAGTTGGGCAGTTTGATGTAATTATGAATTCCAAAACTATAATTGGTTCATGCTTGTAAACTGATCTGTTAATCTGGGCATGATTAAGTTATGATTAGGGCGTTGACTGGGCCACGTCAGTAGGGCATTGAGCCCCACCCCTTGGTGGGTGGGGAATTGAATATAAAAGGCAAGGCAAAGAACAGAGTAGAAGCAGTTTTTGAGAAGCAGTTCTGATGATGGAGTTTTGATGTTAGAAAGAAGACCCCAGGAGAAGACAAGTGAGCCATTCACCTAATAGTCTACAGCTGACCTTGTGGAGGAACCATAAGAGCTAAGCCCGGAGAGAAACGCAGCCCCAAGAAGAGAGGAACCCAAGAAGCCTGAACCCTGGCAAATGTCGGCAGCTGTCTTGCTCCAACACATGGCAATGGACTTTGGTGAGAAGAAACTTACGCTTTATGGCCTGGTATCTGTGAACTTCTACCCCAAATAAATACCCTTTATAAAGACCAACCCATTTTTGGTATTTCACATTAGCAACCCCTTGGCTGACTAATACACCACCACCCCCCTGTGGAAAAATGGAACCTATTTCCCCTCCTCTTGATTCTGGGCTGGCTTGTCACTGCAGGAGAAACAATGCTGGGCCAGTTCTGGGTGCAGTAAATGGGTGTCTGAGGCCGGATTAGAGGTGAGGTGGGGAGAAGGAGGGCAAGAGAAAATTGGGAATGTTGGGACTCCAAAGAAAGACCTCAAACGGGGATTGACAGTTTTGGCTTTATGCATCCTGCAACACGTGCACTTACAGTCTTGCGCCATCATGTAAAAAGTCTGACCACTCTGCATGGAGAGGCCCTGAGTCTGCATGGAGAGCGTGGGGCCCATGGAGTCCAGCCTTATAGCCATCCCCGCCCAGCTGCCAGAAGTGAGAGTAAAATTGTCTTGGACCCTCCATACCAGCCCTGCCATCAGCTGAATACCACCGAGTGACCCCATCAATGCCACATAGAGCAAGAGAATCACCCGGCTGAGCCCAGCCCAAGTTCCTCATCCACAACATCAGTGCATACAGTCAAACAGTTGTTTAAAGCCATGACCTTCGAGCAACTCATTATGCAGCAATAGAGAACCAGAACACTGTGTTAATAGCATTCATCCTGTATGTGAAATGCTATGCAGCTTAACATACAAATCTCTCATAGTTGTAGGAGAAAACATATGCAAATGCACACGTATATAATTTGCACTTGTGGAAATGCTTGACATTTTGTGCTATTCCCACTTGGTTTTATTTCTCAATTGAATTAAATGGCCTGTGGCCATTTCTAGTGCAAAAGGCACAACCCCTGAAAGTCTCCTTGCAAACTGTGCTCAAACCTGTGATGAAGTGCCCAGGGCAATACTGGGACTTGTCAAGAGGATATAGGAGTGGCCCAGTGGGTTGTATTGAAGGCTTGAGAAGGTGAAACCCTCACACAATGAGAGCTTTGTCTGCTTCTGAACACAGTGTGGCCATTTCCTTGGGTAGAATTTTCAAAATTTGGGAGAGATTTGCATTTTGAAAAGGGAGATTTTATTTCCTCCTCTCCCAACTAATTTAAACCTCCCCCGAGCCCAAGGGAGATTTTTAGTGCAGTATAATAAGGACACGTTCAGAATCATAGCCTCTTTTTCTTAATGTGTTTCTTAGGTAAATGCTGCATCAGAGAAATCTCCTTCTGCCTTATACTTGAAATCTGCTTTTAAAGCCTGCAAAACAGAAACACAGAGAAAGACACCTTGAAAATGCTTTGGGTTTAATCTATTTCCATTTTCACCTCAGGCTCCCACTTTTTTATTTTTTATTATCCTTTTTCTTAAGTCAAGCATATTTTAAAAACTATCCTCTCTTTAATGGATAGAGCAAAGGAAAATGATGGTTCCTATTCATTTAGGTTGCCCAAATATATCAAGAAATAAAAGGCACTATATAATGATCTCATAATCCTCGTAATGCTGCAGTGTAGTCAGGCAGCTTGGAGCAGGGGATTGAAGGGACATTTAAAGAGGTCCCATCTGAAGCCACGTGGCAGCAAAAGGGCTCTCTGCCCCCCTTCACCACCACCCCCATGCCACAGTGTTTCTGGAGGCAGCAAGGGGGAAAGAAGAGAGGAAAACACCTGGCTCCATAGGTCTCTTTCAAGATTTTCTTTTCTTCCTGGTCCCTTTACCCCTCTCCCTTCCTCACCCCCTGCCCCTATATAGGCAGTGGATTCAAGTGTTTGTAGCCCACCCACGGTACCCCATACAGCATTGTCACAGCATGGCAACACCTTACTGTAATGCTTTGTTTACATGTCTATTTGTCCCCTTGGGGACATAGCTGTGAGAGGGAGAAGAAGGATTATGTCTCATCTCCATATCTCTGCATGCAGCAAAATTTACATAGGGAGAGAGAGGAGAGAAAGAAAGAAGAGAGAGAATTTTTAAAATTATACTTATAGACTATAGTTAACAGTAATATTTTAACATTCTTGTTAGCAATTGTAACAAAAGTACCACACCAACGTCAAGTGTCAAAAATGGCGGGCGGGGGGAGGGGTGAGAATGTTGCATTTTTTATTCTTAGAAAAATGTTATACACCACAGAAACAACTGAATTTCCTTGTCAGTTCTGTTTCACTCTGAGGCTTCTCTGAAAAGACATGCAGCCAACTGCAGGTCAAAGCTTCATCTTCAGGAGAAAAAAAAGAGAGAGAAAGAAAAGAAGAAGAATTTTACATGAGAAGCAAGGCAAGAATATAAATTATGTTCTACCCATCAATTAACATACCCCTGGTAAGAAGGTAAAGATGAGACATGGTCAGGTATCTCAACAGACAGGGCCTTTTGAACATTCTTGAATGTTATATACTACATTCTTCTATGGGAAATAAATGTGTCCTTTTTGCCATAGGGATGTTTTCTGGATAGAGACCCACACAGTTGCTAACAAAATATTAAACTTACCCCTGGGGAAGTCCTGCTACTTTCTCAAATAGAATGGCCAAAATCTCTGGAATATGTAAGTCTTGCCTAGTAAAAGAAAACAGACTAATAAACCAAGCTTGTGATCTTAATGCTTATACTTATAAACCTTATTCCTGTAATAATGAACCTAAGCCTAATTATAATTAATGCCCAAGAGTTACCTCCTGAAAACCTCCTTGTTACTCAAATAAGGGCTCTCTCTAAGCCAAACTCTGCAACTAAACTCATTACCGTCCCCTTGCCATGGGACATGACTCCCAAGGATAAGCCTCCCTGGCACTGAGGGATAATTATCAAGTGTTAATTAGCAATGCATTTGGATAAAGACCTTTACCAAAAGGTGGGAATATTAAATAAAATAGAGTTTTATAGCTAAGAGATTTCAAAGTGAGTTGGGAGTTCATTCTAGAAGTCACACTTATACAGGTCTCAGCCAGACTTCACTAGCTACCACAGTAAACAAAGCCTCAAACAAAAGTGCTCCCGAGGGGCATAGGGATGTCCAGATACCATAGGCAAGCCAGGCGGCCTCATGACATCAACGCCTCTTCAGCAGTCTCTATCTGGGAACATATGAAAAACTATTTCTCCAATATAATATAGTTATACTCATTTGTAAATCCCCTAATCATGATTCCTCTACTCCTTTTATTTGAACCTATCATTTTCAGTTTACCTGTTATATATATTTCTCAGAGACTTAAAGTCCTCAGATTGTTCCTATGCCGGTTGAGCCCTAAAACTCAGCAGATATGCAGCCAACTCCTACTCTCCAGTTCCTCAGGCTTGCCCTGGACAACTAACAAAATGATGGTAGACCAGCCCCAGCCCAAACCAAAAGCAGGGAGTATCTTCAACTGCAAGCCAAAGAGCTCCATTCCTCTGCCTCATAATATCTACATCCTTTCTAGCCTGAAGCAGATTGGACATCATCTCAAATCCCACAATATTGAGGAATGAACAAAAATAAGGGGGGAGTGTAACCACGAACCAAAGCAGATTTATTGTTATTGTATTACTATTTTGTGTTAATTGAGTAACTGGTAATATTGATATAAAAATAAATTTAATAAGATTCTAAAAAATTACAATAAGAAGACAAAAGAAATTACACTAAATGAATGATTGATTAAACAAATGGATTTGAATCCCAACTCAGGCACTTACTAACAAGTTAGTAACATGACCTTGGGCAAGTTGTTTAATCACTAAGGAGAGCCCTGGTTTCCTCCTCTGTGAGATGGACAGTATAGCAGCTACCTCATGGATAGCTATGAGGGATAAAGGGGGAAGAGGAGAGTGGGTGTGAGGAGTGGGGGCCAGTATCACTGGTCATATAATAGGTTCTAGTTGAAGATTAGACCACTCCCCTTTCCCTGATCCCACCTCCAGGATGAGATTTGCTTGTGTGCTAAAGGACAGCTGCAGGACTTGCTGTGCCCATGCCCACAACACTGCCCCCATCACTCCCCGTTTGGCTCCCACTTAAAAATAAATCTACCAGGGTGGGGGTGGGGGAATGGGACAGGACACATGGGGCACTCCAAGCTGTTGTCAGTCATTGAAATCTCAGTGTGAACTAATTCTAGATCCTTCTCACAGAACATGATATAATGGAGATGTTACGTAGAGGGGGGTTGGGTGTAATGTAGCAAAGAGGGTGAGGAGGGAACGCTGGGATGCCAGAGAAAGGAGTCATGAGGGGCCGCCTAGTATACAGGACAACACGGCAAAGTCAGATAGACCTAGCTTCAGATGCCAGCTCCTCTCCCACAGGCGGTGTGCCTGGCAGCAAGTTATTTAACCCCTCTGAAGTGTAGTTTTCCCCATCTAAAATGGGGCCAATATTAGCTAATTTATGGGGTGATTGTGGGAATTGAGTGAGGCCAAATATATAAAGTGCTTAGTGGGTGGGTGATGCTGAAACATGCCACTGGGGGGAAGGGAAAGACGGCCGGATGGAGCCCCCTCTGCCCCCACTCACTTAGCAGTGGGTTAAGTAAGGTACAATTTGTGGCCCACCAGGGGCTGTTATTATTTTCTGTTCCTCACCTCAATTTCTCCGTCTGCGCTCTTTGCCTGGGGCCAGCGGTGGCCACAGTGACAGCCACGTAAATTAATTATGAGAGAATGCATCTTCTCCATCCTCAAATCCCAAACCGGAGGCAGAGATGAGAATACACTATTTCATTCCCGCTGGCACAGCCGCCCTCAACCACAGCCCCAGGAAGGAAATACTGGAAACACTGCACCATTTGATTGGAAGCCAGGAGAAAATACAGCAGGTGGAAGGCAATGAAGCAGGCTGGGGGGTGGGGGGCGACGACCAGGCGAGGCTGAGCCCCGGGCAGGCGCGCCGCAGGGGCAGAAGGCGCCTGGGAGCCAGCCCCGCGCGCTCCCGAGCAGGGGTGGCCAGCCCCGTGTCAGGCGCCCTGGCGTCATGAAAATGAGCCCGGGAGCCTTCTTTCTTCTCCCACCCAAGCTTCGCAGATGGCCCCGCCCGCTGCTCCTGCGTCCCCTCTCCTGTTGCCAGAGCGGGTGACAGCGGGCCCTGGACAGCGACCGCAGCGGCAGGTCGCCACCCATGGGACGCGGCATGCGGGGAGCTTCCGGAGAGGCAGCGCTGCCTCTGTGGCCCCACCCACTCCACCTCCCGTGGCTCCCCCTTTCCCTACTTTTCCCTCTCATTTTCCTCTCCCTACCCTCTTTTCCTTCCACTTCCATTTCCTCCTCTTCCTTCTCTCTCTTCTTCCCCCACACCCTTCAGCCTCCCTCCCTCTTTATGGAAAACGCTGGTGCTGACAGCTGTCGCAGCCCCCTTCTGACCTCTTCTGGCTTTGCTGTCAGAAGGGAAGACATGTCAGCAGTGTGTCCTGGCTGGCACGTGTCCCCAGGCTGCCTGTGTCTGCACGCTGGGAGACACTGGGCCCCTGTGCTAGGCATTTCACAGTCTAGACCACTGCCCTGCGCTGCCTCTCCCCATCCCATTAGACAGGCTCAGCTCCCCCTACACATACACCTCTGGAAGCCACATACTGGGGAAAGAGTGGACTGTAAGAAAGACTCTCTCTCACTGTTTGCATCTGGGTACAGAGACACTCCATCAGAGCTGTGGGGTGCCAGGAGGGCCGGGTGTACCCTTGGGACACAACTGGTAGGGGGCCTGTGAGGTTGCAGGTCCCTCTGGCAATTCTGGGCCTGGAGGTGGGGGGAACCAGGTAGGGGAAGAGCCTTATCTGAGTTCACTCCTGCTCTGGAAGCCTTTGACATTTCCTCTTCTGGGGGAATGGGCTCTTCTATAGCTCACATTGCTACAGGAAAGGAAAAAGAATCATGATTTGAATTGTTGTGGAAAATGTTTACTTAAAATCTTATTAAGGTTTATTTTTAGAGCCTCTGTCTGCTGGCCTTATCACCAGAGGCAAATTCTAGAGGGGTCCCTCTGCTCTGCTGACCTTTAAGAAAAGAACTCAGAGCTCAAGGAAGAGCTGGGGAGAGGCAGGTTCTATCCTGGGGGGCGGGGGGGGCGGGGAGTTATTATGTTGCAGCCATGTCCCCACCCTATCCTCCCAGCCCATTCTCTCTCACCGGCCTTGACTGACAGGGAGGCAGCCTTGGGCTGGGTCCACCAGGCATCCTGACTGCATTCCAGGATGCCACGACAGTGGGAATCCTTTCCAGGGGTGAAAGTGCACCACCCCTCTCTTCTTCCAACTCTAGACACCACAAAGGACAAGTGCCCCATCCCTGGCCCCCCAGCAGACCCTGGTAAAGGCCAGCTTGATCTCCGGGATAATCTCATAAGAGCAAGTAATTATTGAGTGCTTCCTACATGTCAGATATTGTTCTAAGTGATCTACATAAAGTAAATCATTTAATTCTCACCACAACCCTGTGAGGTATATAACAGGTACTATTCCCATTTTACAGATTAAAAAACAGAGCACAGAGGGCTTAAAGTGACATGTCCAAGGTCATACAGCTTTCTGATTGTTTTCCCACAGTGCAGTGCAAGAGAGTCCCCACCTGGAGGTACCCTGTGTAAGCCCTGCTGGCCAAAGAGCAGTTTTGAGTGCAGCCACATACTGGGAAGTCCTGGGCATGGGTGCAGAGGAGGAGGGAGCCTGAGGCAATGTGAAGAGAATTGCTGCAGAGGCAGTGACTTTGCATCTGTCTTCACAGAGCCAGTGCCAAGAGCTGCCTCTTCCTGCCAGGCTGTAGGAACGCTCTCCTACATCTGTCTCTTTGGTCAGGTAACTCCCCTCTTAGGAGAGCCCACCACCAGCTTAATATCTCCCTCCCCATCAGACTCCAAGCAGTCACCGGCTGGAATGGCCCCCACCATCGCAGAGAAAGGGTGGTGTGGGGTGCAGGACTTCATGGCTACAGTCCTGCCACAGCTCCGGGGACCCCTGCACACTGTCCTTTCATTGGCTCTGATACTGTCTTCCAATGTGGCCTGGGGGAAGCCAGCAAGGCTGGGGCAGAGGAAGAGAGAAGAGCAGCACCCAGCGGGAGGAAAGGGAAAGCAAGGAAGGGCTGCTCCCTGCAAGAGCAAAGCCAAACCAACAAAAGAGCCAAAGCCCTCCCTTGCCAGGCAGGGCCAGTATTACCTTGGAACATTGCCAGGGACCTTAGTGCAGCTAAAGGGACAAGGGTTCCAGCAGCCTGTGAGTCACAATTGTGTTGAGAACCACTTGAGGAGCATGGTCACACACGCTCTATCACACATACTCACAAACACATTCACACTCCACCACATGCCCACTCATGCACGTCCATACACAGCTATATACATCCCACCTGCCACTCTTTCCCACCCACAAACTTGGATACATACTTTATGCGAGTATGGAGTACGTACTCGTTGTTCTAGACTAAATCGTGTCCTCCTAAAGACAAGTTCAAGTCTGACCCCCAGTCCTGTGGATGTGAACCACATCCTCTGGTCATTGGAGGATGTTATCAGTTAAGATGTGTCCAAACTGAATCAGGGTGGACCTTAATATGATAAGGCTGCAGTCTTTATAAGCAGAGAAAATTTAGACCCAGGAGGAGGAAACAGAGGGGCAGAGAGATGGCCATGTGACGAGAGGCTGAGCTATGGCTGGCTGGCAAGGCACTACCAGAACACTCCAGACTTGAGAGAAGGTATAATCATGCCGACACCTTCATATCAGTCTTCTCGTCTCCAAAACGTGAGACAATAAATTCCTGTGGTTTAATCCAAGCAGTCTGTGACATTTGTTACACAGCTCCGGCAAAATGCCTCACATTTAGATATATGCTCTGACACACGCATATGCACTCTAGCGGGCAGAAATAAAGACACAAACGTGGAAACACAGAGTGACACCCTTGTGAGATACACTTTTGTCCATTTACACCCAGACAGGCTGGCATTTGGACATGCTCGGTGACAGACTCCAAGACAGGTGGACTGGACGTTCCTGGGGTCTCCACGGCCCACTGCTGGCTGTGCCAGAGGCCCAGCGCCAGAACAGGGGTGTCTGGCAGCTGGCTGCCCATAGCTCAGCTGCTGAAACTGAGGATGGTCCTGGGAAGCTCTGAGAACCCCAGGAATTGCTAACCACGGGGTTTTCAGAGACTCCAAACATGGGGTTACTTGAGAAGCTCTGGGAATATCCCCAGGGGGAGAGGCTGGCCTAAAGCTTCCACAGAGGCTTCTCGTCTCACATTGGCAGCGTTCCCTGCTGATCACAAGGGCTGCTCTGTTCCACAGTGCCCAGAGCTGCTTTTATATAGACCCATACAGAAAGTAGCACCAACCCTGAAGAGCAAATAGCACAGGCTTAAAGGCACAGAGTAATGGAGACAGCCTGCCTGGATTCAATTCCATGCTTTGCCTCTTACAAGCTGTGTGATGCTGTGTGACCCCAGGCAAGTTACTTAATCTCTCTAGGCTTCACTTTCCTCTTAGGGCTACTGCAAGCATTAAATGATTAAATTTGAGCAAAGTGGTTAGACAGTTCCTGTACATGGTAAGCTCTACAAGGAGGTGAGTAGAAAGGTATGAGGGCGTAACCTAGTGGCCAGGAGATAGAGCAGCTGTTGAGGGTAGGCGGGTGGGGCAGGGGAACAGGTAGACAACCTGGAAATGACCAGAGGCAGTCTCCCTGTAACCCTGTGCTATCAACTTGGATGTTCTGGAGTGAAGATAAATAAGAGCATATTCCTGCAACCATATTTCCTCACAGAGCACAGAGTGTGCTCAGCCAGAAAGCCACAGAACACCGGAACATTTTCTCATTATTATATAATAATAGCAAAGATAATGCCCTCCTTCTCAAAGGAGCCCAGAGCACTCAGAGATTGCCTAGTCAGCACCCAGCTTGCATTGGCCCTGGGTTGGGTGCCTGAGGCTGCCAGCGGCCAGAGCCAGGATGCCACCCCAAGGGAGAAGGCAGAAGCGGAGCCGAGGCCATGCCTGAGAGCGGCATCCTCAGTGCCTCTGCAGGTGTGCTGCCACCTGCCCGCCTCATATCAAGGGACCACCCCCACCCCCCACCCCCGCCCTTGGAGGCTGACACCAGCTGAGACGCCTTGAAGGGGCTCCCGTGGAAGGAGGAGAACTCTATCTGCTCACCATGCTGGAAACAAGGATAAATGGGGAGAGGCAGGGGTCCAGCTTCAAATTGGCACTTACTTACCTGCAGGCTACGTCTGTGTCTAGGAAAGTGCTCTGAGCTGTGTCAGAGCATCCAGGGTGAGGACCCACAGAGCAACTAGAGGGATGGCAGAGCCGCCTCCTCTGTCCCGTGGAAGCCCTTGCTGCATGGTGGAGCACCTCGCTGGGTGGCTCCTACTCTGGGTGCTGAGCTGCGTGTGCAGGGAGAGAGATTCTCTCCTCTGTGTGAAGAAGCAGAGGCTGGCTGAAGGATCCCGTGGGCCCAAAGGGATTCCAGAGAGTTGGCGACTTGATAGCCCCACAGGGACCAAGAAAAGCTGACCAGATCTAGTGCCAGTCTGGCACAGAGCAGAATTGATACTTTACTCCACCGTTAAGCCATTTTTTAAAGATTTTCCTTTGAGGTATTTTGAAGCTGGCTGTTCATCTGAGGAGAAAGAGGGATGCATGTGGCTCCCAGCTTGAGGAGCTCTTAGCCCCCTTCTTCCAGAGCCCACCCCCCTTCCTGGGCTCTCAGGTGCACACACCTGTGCTCTAGGGCTGCTAAGCCTCACTCAGCACAGGGCAGCTGCTGCACTAGTTTTCCCTAAATATGCTGGCAACGGGCCATCTGCTGGGCACCAGGGAACCCCAGAGTTAAAGCACATTTTGTCCATGGTTTTGCAAGGACTGGGTCTCATATAGATGACACGTGTAAGGCCACTGTGTTTCTCCTGCTTGCTGTAGAGGCAGGTTTGTGGTAGCAGCTCAGAGCTTTTCAATGCCTTCCTATTGCTTACAGCATAAAAAGAGGAACATCCACCGCCACCATTTGCCAAGTGTACATATTATCCCATCTAATGTTCTTGGCAGTCCTGTGAGACAGGTACTCTTTCTTAACCACATGTTACAGATGAGGACATCAAGGCCCAGAGAAGTTAAGCCTTAGGCCACACAGCTACCAAGTAGCAGGGCCAGCATTTGAACAGGAGTGAAGACCAAGCATCTAACTGTGACAAACAAGGTCTTTCGACCCTGGCCTCCGCCTCCTCTCCAGCTTCAGCTCTCGTCACTCTCTACCTCACACTCAGACTGGAGACTCTACTAACAGCCTTCGCATCTCTCTCTTTCTCCCCCTCTCTGTGTAGACTATTTTTTCTACCTCACCCCCCACCCCAATTTTACCACATCCTTCTTCTGGCTAATACCTACTTTTCCAGATTTTTTTTTTTTTTTTTAGGTACCGGGCCAGGGATTGAAACCAGGATCTCGTATGGGGGAAGCCAGCACTCAACCATTGAGCCACATCGGCTCCCCTAAGTTGGATTTTTCATTTGTTCACTTGTTTTGTTTTTTTTGTTGTTGTTGTTGTTTTTAGGAGGCTCCGGGGACCGAACCCGGGAACTTGGGACCTCCCATGTGGGAAGCAGGCACTCAACAGCTTGAGCTACATCCACTCCCCTCCAGATTTGTTTTACCTGACACCTCCTCTAGGACCTGACCTGCACTCCCTAAGTCCCCAGGGCTGAATTGGGCAGCTCTCTTTCATGCTTTCATAGCCACACGTGCATGCCCCAATCAGTGCGCACTGTACTTGCTAGTATAGTACATTTACTTTCCCACGCAGGATCATAAACTCCCTTAGGGCAACGCACCCAATCATGGTATTGCCAGGACCTGACAGTGTGGCTGCTGCTTGGTCAGAGCTTGCTGAGTTGTGAACTTCTCCTGTAAAGGGCCAGAGAGTATTTTAGGCTTTGCAGACCACATAGAACCTCTGTCACAGTCTTCTTTTTCTTCTCTTCCTCCTCTTCCTTCTTTTAAATCCCTTAAAAAATATAAAAAACCATTCTTAGCTTAAGGCTCATACAAAAACAGGCTATGGGCCAAATTTTGCCCATGACCCATAGTTTGCTGACTCCACTGACATTGGGTAAAATATTCCTAAATTAGAAAATTACTAGTCAAATTTATTCAGTGATTTTCAAGTAAGGGCCATACAGTTCCCCTAGAAGGTATTTTAAAATGGGGGTTGTGGTATTTGGTTGTCATAATGACTGAGTGGAGGGGGGTAGCAGCACTGGGTGCCCGGGAGCCAGAGATGTTAACCTCCCTGTGATGCACAAGACAATTTTGCACTGGCTGGTTATTTACTGCTTCTCTTTCACTACTTTCTAGGAGCAATGAAACTGCCTTGGACATTCACGGGCTGAAAAGACACTAGAGAATGATTTCTTCCTCAGCTCCAATTGTTTAAGTAGTAAGGACAAGAAGAAGTGTGCTCCTTGAGGCAAGGCCCCTCTGAGAGGCTTCATGTGGCCCTTGGCACAGTGCCCGACACATGCAGGTCTCCTTGTCTGCTGAATCCTGCCTATGGGTGCTGCCGAGACCTGGCAGAGGGAGCAGTACCTAAAGGCCTGCAGCTGTTAAGCTTACTGTGTCTGCTGAAGTCTCCCCGAGAGCAGGGGTCCTTCTGGAGAACCTTCTGGAGAAAGGGGAGAAGCTGGAAGATCATCAGAGGACTGAACAGAACCAGGGATCCCTTGGCATGGCTCAAAATCCTGAGTGGGCCAGATCCGCCGGCAAGGCAGGTCCCACGCTGAGTTTCGGGAGGCATGAAGCTGCGTGTTGGCAGCCTTCATTGAAAATGCACATCCAAGCGGCAGGGCGATGGCTTGGTTACTGGGCAAGCCCATAAGCCCCCTGCAGCCTTGCAGAATAGCCCATTGGACTCTCTCTTTCTCCCCCATCTACCTCCATCTGGAGTTTGTTCACCTCCAGGGACTTCAGTAACCTAGGTAAAGTTTTACATATTCACATCATGAAGAGTAATCAACTATTAGGACAAACCATTGCTCAAGTGCTTGTAGGCACTTTATATGTGTGAAAAAAGAAAAAGGCACTCAAAGGCAGACAAGGGCCCAATCTTCCTTAAAGAAGTGGATATAGAAGACTGGGTTGGAGGCTAGTTCTAGCCTTTATTAGCATAACTGAGTTCTTTATTCAGTTTACTCTTTTAGAGCCTTCATTTCCCCATCAGTAAAAATGGAGTGATTGGTCACTTATCACTTTATTTCCCTATGGTGATTGAGGTAAGTCAAAGGAGATGAGAGGACCGGATATGGCTCAAGTGGTGGAGCACCTGCTTCCCACATGGGAGGTCCTTGGTTTGGTTCCTGGTGCCTCCTAAAAACAAACAAGCAAACAAACAACAAGCAAAACAAATGAAAAAACCAACTCAGGGAAGCCGATGTGGCTGAGTGGTTGAGCACCAGCTTCCCACATAGGCAAGGTGCAGGGTTCAATCCCTGGCACCTGGTACTTAAAAAAAAAAAAAAGTATATGGGGAATAATTGTTAAACACTTGGAAAGTAAACAAAACACTTCTAAATATTTCTTGGGCCAAAGAGGAAGTCCCAAGGGAAATTAGAACATATTTTGAACTGAATTAAAATGAAATATACATCAGCATTTATAGAATGTACCTAAAGCAGTGCTTAGAGGGAAATCTATTGCATTAAATGCTTATATGAGAAAAGAAGAAAGCTGTCGAATCAATCTTCTAAGCTTCCACCTTAAACTAGAAAAAGAAGAGCAAAATAAATCCAAAGCAAAAAGAAAGAAGGATATAATAAAATCAGAGCAGATATCAATAAAATTGAAAACATAAAAACAATAGAAAAAAAAAATCAATGAAACCAAATGCTGGTTCTTGGAAAATACCAATAAAATTGATAAACATCTAGCAAGACTGACAAAGAAAAAAGGAGAGCAGACACAAATTACTGATATCAGGAATGAAAGGGCTATCACTATGGGCCCTGCAGACATTAAAAAGTTAATAAGGGTATACTATGAACAACTCTACACACAAAAATTTGGCAACGTAGATGAAATGAACCCATTCCTCGAAAACTACAAACTATCAAAACAGCCAGGATGAAATAGAATTGTCCTATAAATATTAAAGACATTGAATCTCCAGTTAAAATTTTTTCAGGGAGCGGATGTGGCTCAAACAATTGGGCACCAGCCTCCCACATGGAAGGTCCCTGGTTCAGTTCCCCATGTCTCCTAAAGAAGATGAGCAGAAATGAGCCGACAGACAAGGGAGCCATCTGGGGGTGGGGGGTGGGGGGTGCAATAAAAATTTTAAAAAATGCTTTTCAGAAAAAGAATTCTCCAGGCCCAGATAGTCTCATGGGTGAATTTGACCAAACATTTAAAGAAGAAATAACACCAATCCTTCCAGGAAAAAGAAGAAGAGGGAAAACGTCCCAGTTTATTTTATGAGTCCAGCATTACCCTGATACCCAAACCAGACAAAAACAGCACAAGAAAAGAAAACTACAGCTCAATATCCCTCATGAACTTAGATGCAGCATCCTTAGCAAAATATTAGCAAACTGAATCCAGAAATGTATTTAAAAATAATATGTGGGGGAAGTGGATGTGGCTCAAGCGATTGGGCTCCTGTCTACCATATAGGAGGTCCAGGGTTCTATTCCCAGGACCTCCTGGTGAAGGCAAGCTGGCCCACGCAGAGAGCTGGACCGCATGGAGTGCTGGCCCGCACAGAGAGCTGGTGCATCAAGATGACACAGCAAAAAGAGACACAGAGGAGAGACAATAAGAGATGCAGCAGACCTGGGAACTGAGGTGGCTCAAGAGATTGAGCACCTCTCTCCCACTCCAGAAGGTCCCAGGATCAGTTCCTGGTGCTGCCTAAAGAGAAGACAAGCAGACACAGACGAACATACAGTGAATGGACACAGAAAGCAGGCACAAAAACAATGGTGGGGGGGATAAATAAATAAGTTAAATCTTTTTAAAAAAATAATAAGGGGAACGGGTATAGCTCAGTGGTTGAGCGTCTGTCTCCCATGTACGAGGTCCCAGCTTCAATACCCTGGTACCTCTTAAAAAACTAAATAATAATAGTACACCATGACTAAATGCCCTTCAATGAGTAAATGCAGTGATAAAACTCTTCTACATTCTCATTGTGGTGGTCCTTACACAAATCTATACATATATTACAGTTCATAAAAGTATACACACACACACATACCAGTCCATTTTACTGAGTATTAATTTTAGAAATACACTTTTAAAAACTCTACAGGTGTTTTGTATGTATGTGTTATCCCTGCTTTGATGGTAACTAGTATTTGCACTGTACTTTTGTTACAAAGTACTTTCAAATACATTTCATAAAAGTCTCTCAACAATCATGAGGTAAGTTACTGGCCCAACTTTTACAGGTGGGGAAACTGAGTCTTAGAGAGGTGAAATGACTTCACATATATTAATGGGCAGGCAGGCCCTTAGGGGAAGGTTCCTGCCAGCAGAGGTTCCCACTGCCTTCCCTTTAGCTTCCTGCTTACATCATGGATGGTGATGAAAGTGAAGCTCTGTGTCCTGGACAGAAAGTGAGCCGAGGAGCAGTTTCACCCAAGGTCAGCAGCTGCTGGGTCAGGCCTCACTGGAGAAGGTTTCCAGGGCTGTGTGGACTTTCACAGCACAGGGAGGGCTTCCACCGCATTTTTTTTTTTTCTTTTAGGTACTGGGGCTGGGAAATGAACCCAGGATCTCGTAAGTAGGAAGCTGGCATTCAACCACTGAACCACATTGGCTCCCCTGAGTTGGTGAGTTTTTTTTTTTTTTTTTCTTATCTTTCATTTGTTTGCTTGTCTATTTTGTTTTTGTTTTTTTTAGGAGGCACCAGGACCAAACCCAGGACCTCCCATGTGGGAAGAAGGCACTCAACCTCTTGAGCCACATCTGCTCCCACCAACGCTCTTTAAATGCCTGCCCCGCCCCCCCGCCGCCCCCTGCGTGGCTTCTATTCATTTTGTGATTGCCAGCTCTGCCTTCACTGAAGCCCTACCACGTTCCAAGTGAGTGTTGGGAGATGAGGCCAGAGGAGCAGGGGGACTCTCAGGCAAGAACGAAGGTTGCTAGAATTTTCCATTCTATTTTCTCAATTCCCTGAAACAGCATTAAAACATTTATTTGAGACGCCCCCACCTTCTTCCCCCTACCTCCACATGCAAAAATATGGGTGTCAAAGGAGAAGAAGGAAAGAAACTAAGAAAATATAACCACTGGAGTCCTGGGTAATTGAGGTGGTCAGGAGGGGTGGGTGAAGGGGGTGTGAAGCCAAAAACACACACGAGAAAGGTGCTAACGAAAGCTGCTTGTTGTGTATTTGTATATCTCTCTCCTTCCTTTTTTTTTTTTTTTTAAGATTTATTTTATTTATTTATTCCCCCTCCCTTCATTGTTTGAGCTCTCTGTGTCCGCTCATCTTCTCTTTACAAGGCACCAGGAACCAAACCTGGGACCTCCCATGTGGGAGAGATGCACTCAATGGCTTGAGCCACTTCAGGTCCCTGGTTTTGTTGTGTCTCTCATTGTCTTTCCTTTTTTTTGTCTCTTTGTTGCATCATCTTGTTATGTCAGCTTGTGGTGCCTGCCCGTCACACCAGCTGTCTTTTCTTGTCTTCTTCAGGAGGCACCAGGAACCGAACCCGGGACCTCCCATGTGGTAGGCAGGAGCTCAATCGCTTGAGCCACATTTGCTTCCCTCTCCGCTTCTTTCAATCCAACTAATATTTATCAAATGTCTATAGGCATATGTGGTACTGTCAAGCAACTGCTTATATTCTGTCTTTGTCAGAGAAGCAGATCTTGATGGCCAAGAGCCATTTTTTAGGGGACTTAACTTTAAAACTGAATAACAGCTCAAGATGCTATACGAACATTTGCCAAGGCTCTGGAACCTATCAGGGACTCTGGGACAAGCACGGGACAAGTTCATTTCCCAGGGCTCAGCAGCTCCATCCTTACTCTATTGAACTTGCATCTTGTTGAAGTGATACTGTGCTTCAAGAGGCTTAAGTTTGGCTGAAACATCCCAAGAGTAAGCCATTCCCTACCATTCCAACCCCACGGACACAGGTCTGGCCTGGGGACTACAGGGTGAATTCTGGAAGGCATAGAAGATATAAAACTGAGTCTGAGACTATGTTGGAAGGGGGCAGTGGGCTTAAGGGAGAAGTTGTCGGGGACATTGCAATCTGTATGTGGTGGGTAGAGCGCATAGACAAGCCATGTCCCACACACTGGCACTAACACAGCATAGCAAAGAGCAAAAGATGACCTCTTCTTATACCCTCCTCTCTCCCCCCCCCCCCCCCCCCCCCCGGGAGCATGAGGAGGCCAGGACTTGCTCTTTTTTAAGGAGATGCCAGGGATTGAACCCAGAACCTTGTACGTGGGAGGCAGGTGATCAACCACTGAGCTACACCTGCTCCCCGCCAGGGCTTGCTTTTAAGGCAAGTCAGTTGTGTGGCTCCTGTGCTTGAAGCAATAAGTTGGAAGAGGCACAGCACTGGGAAGACATAGTTTAGGGAAGGAACTCAGCTGCTTGTCAGCCTGAGGTTTTCCTGGGGACCGAGGGCTCTCTCTTGCTTAAGAATCCAGAAAGGTGGGTTTGGAAATAATATTTTTAAACACCCCTATGTCCAGAGGGTTTCTGTTTTAGGGGTCAGATAGCCTGCCTTAGTGTCTCCCAAAGAAAGTCTTGGGATAATCTTGAATCAATTTTGTGATTCTAGAATGTTTTATTTTTTTATTTTATTTTACATTTTTTATTCACACACCCCTCCCCCGCACCGCTTGTTCTTGTCTGCTTTCTGTGTCCATTCACTGCGCGTTTTCTCTGTGTCTGTTTGTCTCCCTTTGTTGCATTATCTTGCTGCGCCAGATCTCTGTGGGCACGGGCCGTCAGCTCTCTGCGGGCTTGGGCCAGCTTGCCCTCACAGGAGGCCCTGGGAACCGAACCCAGGGCCTCCCATATGGTAGACGGGAGCCCAACCACTTGAGCCATATCCACTTCCCTAGAGTACTTTATTTTACAGTTTATAAAGCAATTTCTCACATGTTATCTCATTTTGTTTCCCAACCTTGTGAGGCAGGTTTTATAACCCCCATTTTACAGGTGAGGAAACTAAGGCTCAGAGAGGAATTTACTCAAAACCTCCCAACAATTATGCGGTAGAGCAGGTTTGTGCAGTGCCCTCGCCCTGCCATTCTTCGCCTCTTCTATCTTGAGTGAAGTTCTCACAACGAAAGCCACCTCTAGGGATTGAGAAGTCGATACATGCAAGATGAGAATTTCCTTTTATTTTAATTCTGAATTAACAAGTAAAGATATTAAGAGGTGCTCCACTGCTGGCTGGGAGTATTTATTTAAATGTTTTCCAACCCCATGTTTTTCTTCCTTTCTCTTTCCTTTTTGCTTCCTTCCCTCCCTTCCTCCCTCCCTGACTCCTTCATCCCTTCCTCCCTTCCTCCCTTCCTTCCTCCCTCCCTCCCTCCCTCCCTTCCTTCTTCAAACACACAACACTCACTGAAGTGCTACTACAGACATGGCAATGTCAGGTACCATGGAATTTACAAAATAAGTGAGACTCAGACCCTCAGAGAACTACTAAGGTAATATTTGATCTCAAGTAAGCATATTATAAGTAGACCATAATAAAGGCCAATTAATCTAACGAAGTTTTTCATTGCACTTGATGGAATCTAAAATTTTCTTGTTTGCTTTCTTCTTTATGGTCTGTCACCCACTAACAGTAAGCTCCCTGTGGGCCAGAAGGCATCTGTTCTGCTCACAACTGAATTCCCAGTGCCTGGTACAGAATCTGGTACCTAACTGGTGCTCAATAAACAATTGTTGAATGAATGAATGAAAAATGAGAAAACTATCCTCAGTGGGGAGCCTCCTGGAAAGTTTCAAGGAAAAGGTAGCATTTGAGCTGGGCCTTGCTGAACAGGTAGGATATTTCTAGGCAGGTATGACTGTTGGAGTATGGAGACAGGCAGGAAACCTGGGCTATGTCTGATGGATGCTGAGTTCAGCTGAAGCGCTGGGTATGTGTGAGAGAGAAGTTAGGAGGGACTACAACACGGAGGGCCCCAAATGCCAGGCTAAGTAATTTGTTCAGGTGGCAACAAGAAATCGTTCAAATTTCTCCATAGGGGAAGCAGTTGTGGTTCAGGCCACCGAGCTCCCACCTACCACATGGGAGGTCTGGGTTCAGTTCCTGGTGCCTTCTGGAGAAGACAAGCAAGATGGCGAGCTGGCGCGACAGACTGGCACGGCGAGCTGATACAACAAGATGACACAACCAAGAGACACAGCCAGAAAATACAATGAGAGATGCAACAAAGCAGGAGGCGGAGGTGGCTCAGGCGATTTGGTGCCTCCCTCCCACATGCAAGGTCCCGGATTCAGTTCCCAGTGTCTCCTAGAAAGAGAAGACTGGCACACAACAAACAGACATAGCAAATGCAAACACTGAGGGGGTGGGGAGAAATAAGTGAATAAAATAAATCTTAAAAATAAATTCTGTAGGCAAGAATCTGGCCAGAGCTGCGGGTTAGTGTGAAGGATCTGGTAGTGACACTTTGGATGGCTCAGGGCAGGGACTGGGAGGCTGTTGGTGGTTGTTTAGGGGCAGTAGCAAGAGCCCATGTGAGAGGAGACAAGGACCTGAGCTGGGTGGAAGCGGGGCACTGTGGAGAAGAGGGGCTCTCAAGAGAAACCTCACAACTGAATGTTCAAGTCTCAGCAACCCACTCGATGTGGAGGTTAAGGGACAGCAAGAGTCAAAGATGACATTGCGGTTCCCAGCACTGGTGAGTAGAAGAGAAGAGGGGGCATCAGAAGGAGGAGTTAGGCTGGGCAGAAAGGAAGGACAATGAATTGGTATGGGCATATTAAATTTGAGTGCCCTGTGGGATGCCTGGTGAAAATGTTCAGCCAGCTGTCAGATCTAGGGGTGTGGCCTGACAAGCCCTTCTAATCACTGAGCCAAAAATAACCAGTGGAACAGAGCTGGGGTGGCCTTTTAAGGCAGCCTACAGGATCACAAGGGGGAGAGCACGACATTGGAAGGGACCTTGGAGTTCACCCCACACACACCTCTGTACAGAGGGGGATTTGAGGCCTGGAGAAGTTGGGTGACACGTCCAAGGTCATACAGCCAATTATCTCCCTAATCCCTACAGGAGGCCAGTTAAATTTTAGGTGATTGAAATATTAAACTAGAAAAGCTCTAACCTGCCTCTCTCTCCAAGTGTGAAGTTGCTTGGGGTATCGATTAATGAAATAAAGATAATCCTCTCCGTTGGTGAGCTCAGCTGCCACTCAGATGAAGGCAGGGTGGCTTGGGTTTTATTCATTTGCTGGCTTTGGGTACATTTTTGTCTCCTAGGGTCTCCTGCATTCAGCATTCCCCGGGGAGACCATGGTTATATTTCACCAACTTGTTCTGAGTCCTGAATTCATAACCTCTCATGGAGAAAAGAGTTTCTCAACTCCTGGGAGATGGAGGGCAGGAAGAAAACCTTGCCACTTACTGGACTCCAAACTCTTTCTTCCTCCCTAAAGGACATTGGTCCCATTACAAACTCGAGGACTTTTAAGAAAAGCAAACAGAACCCCAACCACATCGCAAAGGTCACCTGGCTTGTGAAGAGAGAGTGAATGATTAACTCCCAGGAAAGTGGCTTTGAGGATTTTTTTTTTTTTTTTAACAAGCATTCAAAGGTACAACTAGAAAATCTTAGCCTGGGGTAAATCCTAAGAGCAGCTCCCTCTCCCATGGGTCACCTCACGTGCTCTACCTGTCCCCCCTTCCTCAAGGACCATGACCCATGCAGGCCATGCTGCTATTTCAAGGGCAGGAAGGGCAGCCACAGAAGGGTGCCGTAGGGATCCCTTCCCGCCAGGCCCCTCTCCCTCGGGCCCTGCCAGGCTTGTTTGGTTGTGGAGCTGACCAGAAGGGCTGAGGCTTCCACCTGGAACCCCGGTCTGCTTCGCCTCCTTGTCTCCCCTTCACCTGCGCAGCAAGAAATTCATAGGACAAAGGCACAAAGGCCACGGCTCTGCCCACATCCAGCGGTGTTGTGATCATTTTGTTCTCTGAGGCCCCGAATGCTCATCTGCAAAATGGGTGCGGGATTAAATGAGATAAAGCATAGAAAATGTCAGCAGGAGTCTTGGCTTCCTTTCCTTTCCCTTCCTGGAGCATCTCTCCCTCTTCCCAACCCTCCTACCATAACCCCTCTCCTTTCTCCAGGGGCATTATCTAAGGAAAAGGAGTTGAGAAGAGCTTTCTTCCGTCTCCCTTTTACAACCCCTCTAGTCTGGCCTGTTGTGATGGGGCCCTGGTGGGGAGGAGGGGGAGCGAGGAAGGGGGCTGATGTGTCAGGACGTGCCCTGGTGAGGCAGTATCTGCCTGGGACGCCCGCACTTCCCCCTGCTCCGCCCCCACCCCCACGCCTCCATGCAATCAACACTCCCCACGCAAAAGGGGGGCCCCAGGGGGCACGGTCAGCCGTGCCGACCAGAGGAGCCTTTCTGGGAATTGGTTGAGTTGAAGGGTCACCCCAAGGTTGCCTGAGCCCAGCTTGGGTGGGGTGGCCCGGGGGCGGGCCGCTGTCAGCCTTTTCTCTGCTGTTCCGAGATCCGGCGTGGGTGGCGGCAGCAGGCCGAGCGCCTGGCGAGCAGCGCAGGTACCGAGAGACAAGGCTGCAGCGCCCTGCGAGGTCCGCAGTGTCCCAGCCTGCTCTCTGGCGGGCTGGGCTCTGTTCTGAGCAGGCGGAATTTCCCCAGCCCTGTCAGAGCTCTGCGGAGGGGTGGTCCGCGCAGAGAGGAGCCGAGGGCGCCCCCTGCTGTCTGAAAGCAACAGTGCGGGTGGCAGCGACTCCTAGCCAGACCCTGCTTTCCCTTTCTATTTTCCCCTTTAAAGCCTAGCCAGGATCTGCTTAGGGGGACCCCCCCAGGGGCGGAGTGGGGGGTGTGCTTCCCCCCCCCTCCCCGCTTTCTTGCTCCTCCCCTTTCAAGAGCCCATGTTCTGGTCACAAAGGGCAGAGAGGGCCAAAGGCCGGGAGCTTTTTTCGATGGCCCCTCACACCTCACTGTGTGGGAAATGGAGAATATCTTGGAAAGAGACAGGAAAGGAGAGGAAAGAGCAAGGTGAGAGGGGAAGCGGATGTGGCTCAAACAGTTGGGTGTCCGCCTACCGCATGGGAAGTCCCCAGGGAGGTTCCCAGTGCCTCCTAAAAAGAGGAAGAGCAGGCACAGACAGCAGAAACAATAAGGGAGGGGGTGGGGGGAGAAATAAATAAAATAAATCTTGAAAAAAAAAAAAGATGGGAGGTGGGACCCCGAATTGAGGGGCTGTGGTGAGCTCCCTTTGGACCCCTGGACCACCAAATGGCTCAAATGGTGGTCCACGCCAGGGCAGCTCACTTGCTCACCTGGTCTTGCTCACCTGGTCTCTCAGGTCTGAAATGACACTTTGCTTGAGTGTCTTTAGTGATTGGGTGCTCAACCTAATCTCTCTGTATGCCCTGAGGAGAGAGGTTGCACTTTACATAATAGTCAAAGGTCAAGGGTTCCGCATTAGATTTTTAAAATTTTCAATGACATTCTCTCTCAAATGAGTACTTTGCACTTCATCTTTTTGTATTCAGGGGTTCCAGGGTTGGGTCCTGACAGGAGATTCATAGGTTCCCAAGTCTGGGAACAGAAGAGATAAGCACACAAAAGAAGGTCACAAAGCCAAAAATAGAGCTTGTTGAATGAGAGGAAATGAACGGTCTAGACTCAGAGACAAAGAGAACGGGGACAGGGAACTTCTGCCAAGACCACTGCTGTTTGTCCCTATGCTTGGCAGGAAGGGAGGGGGAGGTCTCCTTTCTGAGGGCTTTGTTTAAATGCAAAGTGTGTGGCTGCACAGTCGGCAAAATGCAGGTATTGGATCCCAAGCTGCACATGCACGTATCTGCCACGACAAGTATGCATCAGCGTCTGCAGTGGCTGCCGGCTGCCTGGAGGCTGAGCTGCTGCGCTGGCCCATCCGCAGCATGAATGTGCATCCTGAGCCTCTGATGCAGCCAGCTGGGCTCTGCACTGTGAGAAGAACCAGGCTCTTGCAGGACATGAGGCTTCCGGGGCCAGAGATACTCGTTCTCTAAAACTAAAGATGTCATTCTTCAACCCTCAAAATGTTACTTTACAGGGGAAAGAGCCCAGCCTGAGAGTAAGGAAACCTAGGTTCAACCCTGCCCCGAAGCAAATGGATATTGTGGGGCAAAGCCACTTCTTCATTGATTCCTCCAATTATTCATTTAACAAATATGTATTGAGCACCTACCATCCACCGGGCATTCTTCTACGTGCAGGAGATACCACAGTGAACAAGACAAATGCTCCAACCTCATGGAGCCTACGTTCTAAGAAGGGAACAGACAAACCGCTATGGAGAAAGTAAAGTAGGATAAGGGGACAGAAGGAACGATGGAGGAGGGTTGCTATTGGTGTTAGGCTGGCCAGGGAGGAGTGAGCCATGTAAACACACAAGGCAAGAGTGTTCCAAGCAGAGGGACAAACAGGGACAAAAGGCCTGGGGCAGGAGCGAGCTTATTGTGTTTGGAATAAGGAAGCCAGCATTGTGTCACTAGAATAGAGTGAAGGGCAGTG
The DNA here is from genome assembly GCA_026826555.1 of Tolypeutes matacus. Lineage (NCBI taxonomy): Eukaryota > Metazoa > Chordata > Mammalia > Cingulata > Chlamyphoridae > Tolypeutes > Tolypeutes matacus. The sequence continues at coordinate 14,938,137 of JAKSZT010001178.1, forward strand.
GTAGTAGTGGGTGATAGTAGAGAGGATGGCAGGTGTTAGATCACATGGACCTTGTGGAAAGGAGTTTGGAATTTTCTCTTTTTTAAAGATTTATTTATTTATTCCTCCCCACCCTCTTGTTGTTTTGTGCTCGCTGTCTGCTTTCTGTGTGTTTTTCTGTGTCTGCTTGTCTTCTCTTCCGGAAGACCTACTGGGACCTTCCAGAGTGGGAGAGAGGCTCTCAATCTCTTGCACCACCTCAGCTCCTTAGTCTGTTGCGGCCCTTATTGTCTCTCTTCTGTGTCTCTTTTTGTTGCATCATTTTGCCGTGCCAGCTTTCTGCACGGGCCAGCTCACTGCATGGGCCAGCTCACTGCATGGGCCAGCTCACTGCATGGGCCAGCTTGCCTTCACCAGGAGGCCCCAGGAATTGAACCCTGGGCCTCCTATATGGTAGACCGGAAACCAATCGCTTGAGCCACATCCGCTTCCCGTGGAATTTTTCCTAGGAGTGATGGGAAGCTATTGGACAGATTGGAGCAGGGAAACACCATGGTCTGATTACATGTTGAAAAGACTACCTTGGCCCTTGTGTGGGGAAGACTCTGGTGGGTGGGGTGGGGATGGCAAGAGTAAGTGCAATTAGGAAGTCATTACCACAGGCTGGAAGGGAGAGGGGCTAGGTGGGGGGTATGAGGGGGCAGACATGGACAATATTTAGAAAGTAGAGCCCAAGGGGTTGGCTGGTGGATTGAACGTGGTGAGTGATGTGATGGAAAGAGAGAACCCAAGGATGATCCTAGGTTTCTGGCTTAAGCAAATGGCTGAAGAGTGACTCCATTTACAGTGGTAAGAAGTAGATGTGAGCAGGGAAGTCAAGAGTTCAGTCTGGGACATCATAATTTGAACACATCCTCTCTTGTGGCCACTGCCTTCTTACCTGTAAAATGAAAATGTTGGCCCAGTTGATCTTTTCTGTGTTGATTAGGGTTATTTTTCTTAATTCTTCCATCTTCAAATGTCTCTTATACCCATAAATATATTCTGAATCTAGAGAAAAGAAATGACTTTTAATTCTCTTTTGGAGAGAGAGGGATGGAGAGAAAGGGGAAGTAAGACAAGAACAAGTCCCCCTATTAGAATAAAAGTTCCTGGAAGGCCTGAAAGAGAGAGCCCAGGTGGAGGGCGGGAGTCAGAGCTGAAGGCACAGATCGGGAGGACTCACAGGCTGTTACCTTGTGCCCTGCAGTTTCCAGATTTGCATTTTATAAGTTTCGTTTTCCTGAAAGGAAAAGCATTTTAAATGCCTAATAACAAACTACTGCAAACTTTGTGGGTTAGTGGGAAGAGAACCGGCTTGGGAGTCATCACTAACTCTGAGACCCCGAAACGGTTGTCCAACCAGTCTGAACCTGTTTCCTGCACTGTAAATGTAGAGCCCTCTCGTGGCTTTTTAAGTTAGAACATTTTATCATCCTGTTGTTTTTGAGAAAAGAAATCACAAATGCATGTCAACGTCCAAGAAATTTGAGCCTTGAGTTGATAGTTTGTAAAGGAGTTTTGCAAACATTTTCATTCAATGCATGTTATTGTGCACTTGTTATGTGTCAGGCCCTGTTCTAGCCTCTAAAGATACAACCTGAAAATACAGAAAAGATCCCTTCCTCGAAGAGCTTCCACTCTGGTGGAAGACAGAGAATGGATAGATGGATGGATGGGTGGGTAGATGGACGGACATACACAGACTGATAAGTGCTATGAATAGAAATAAAGCAGGGAAGGAGAGTAGAACATACTTGGTGTGGCAGTTTGAGATTATTTTTGTGAATCCCAAAAAAGAGAAAGATTGTATTTGTAAACTGGCCTGTTCCTCTGGGGGTGATACTCTTTGAATGTATTAAATTCAAAGGTTTTAAGTTTACTTGATAAAATCGGTTTAGGGCTTTTGATTTGATCATGACAGTAAGGCGTAACTCAGGTTTAGTCCCCACCCCCTGGGTGGGCTGATATAAACAGACACTTGCTCAAGAAGACACACAAAAGAGGAGAGAACTTGGTCATTTCGGTCCTGCCATGTGACAGAAAGGAGAAGGCTTAAACAGCTAAAGCCGCGGGGAGAGATGAGCCATTTGCCTGACAGTTTGCAGCTGAAGAAAACAGAGCAGCTGAGCATCTGAGAAGACCTGGAAAAAAACAAGTCCTATGTCAGCTTGGAGCTGAGAGAGAGGAAGAGTGAACCCTCACGGAGATCGTCTGCTATCTTGTTTCAGCACATAGCAACTGACTTTGGTGAGAAAGCATCCTTGAGTTGGACTCTTTAGGGCCTTGTAACTGTAAGCTTTTACCCTAAATAAATACCCTTTATAAAAGCCAACAGGTTTCTGGTACTTTGCATCAGCACCCCTTTGGCTAATACAATTGGGAAGGGGGAAATGGGGACCCTATTTTATATAGGGAAGTTAGAGAAGGCCTCTAGACAGAGGAAGCAGCAAGTACAAAAGTCCTGAGGTGGAATCATGCTTGGCATGTTTTAGGAAAAACAAGGAGGCCGGAATGACTGGAGATGAGTGAGCAAGGGAAAAAGGAGTAGGTAGGTTCAGAGGCTGGGGGCCCCAGATCACCTAGGACCTTTGGATTTTAACTTGAGAAGCAATTGGAGGGCTCTGAACAGAAGAGTAACATGATCTGAAAAACCAAAAGTGGACCCAAATTCAGATACATCAGCATATACTTTAAGCTCTAAAGCAGGGGTTCTTAACAAGGGGTCCATGGAAAGATTTCACGGGGTCTGTGAGCTTGAATTGAAAAAAAATCAACTTATTATCTTTATTTTCTCTGACCTCCGATGTTGAGTGTCATAAAACTATCTGCTGCTACATTCTGAGACGGGGTCTGCAGTTTCCACGTGATTGGCACAGAGGTGCGTGGAACAAAAAAGGTTAAGAACCCCTTTAGAGTCTAAAGCAATCAGGTATATTTGTTTCAACAAATGCTTAAACCAAAATTGTTGGCCTTGGTGTATAGCCTGCACCATCCCTGCATTCACCCACTGAAGGGTTATTGATTGTCTGCTGAGTGCCACACACAGGGCATCCTATGGGGGACAAAACATAGAGATTTCTTTATCTTCTATGGAGAATGATTTGAGTAACAACCAAGGCTGCTAGCCAGTGAGTGACAGAGCTGGAATTCCTTTACATTGCCATGCTGTTTCTTGGGTCTGTGCTGCCCCTGGAAGAAGCAGAAACCTTGGGTAAAGCAGTTTTCTTTAGCTAAGGCCAATCCCTCAGAGGGATGTCAGCTGAGGACCACACTCCCAGCAACTGGGGAAATAAGTCCTTCCTTCCTAAACAGGGATCTGGAGACACATCACAGAGTCCAGCACACATATTCTCTCCACCTTATCGCATAGTCTGTCAGTGACGTCCCTAGGCCTCCTTCAGATTACAGAAACATTGTAGGATCACTTTTTTTTTTTAATTGACTTTATTTTTTCTTTGGTGCACAGTTCTGAGTCCCACCCCCACCCCGCTTGCTGTCTGTGTCCATTTGCTGGGAGATCTATGTCTGTTTCTTGCCTTCTCTTTCTCATTTTTCTCCTCCAGGCTTTACCGGGATTCGATCCTAGGGGTCTCCGATGTGGGAGAGAGGCACCCTGTCACTTGCGCCACTTCAGTTCCTGGTTTCTGGTGCATCTTGCCTTGACTCTCCCCTGCGTCTCTCTTCTGTTGCGTCATCATTTTGTTGTATGGCTCACTGTGCGGGCCCGACTTGCCCGCTCACCTTTTTTTTTTTTTTTACCAGGAGGTCCCAGGGATCGAACCCGGGTCCTCCCATATGGTAGACAGATGCCCAACCACTTGAGCCACATCCACTTCCCCGTAGGGTCACATTAAGCTCAACTTCTTAAGAATTATCTTTAAGCTATCTTTTCACCATATTTTCAATTTTAAGTGTTTTTACATTTTCCTTTCATTTTATTTGTTTGTTCCCTTCCCTCCCCCGCCCCTCCATTTGACCAATCTGGTTCTTTCCTTTTTGTCTTTGCTCTTTGGAAGCTTGGAGAAGGTCATAATAGGTAGGCTAATAAAAGGTCTCCCTTTGTACAATTACAAAAAGGAAAAAACGTAAATGTTGCTTTTTGTATGTAAATCTACAAGTGGCTAGTAGAGTATAGAGTAAGAAATACACGATTCTGCCTGAGAAATTTCAGGGGTGCTCACCGTTGAGGATAGGGTTAACACGCGTTAATGTGGAACTGCCTGTGAAGCATCAGAGCAGAAGTGTTTCATGGAAACTCTCTGGAGTATTTGGGGAAGGTCTGGTGCAGCTATGCATTTGAGCATCCCTGAACAGGAGATGGTGTTGGAGCTACGGGAGTGGGTAAAATTGTGGAGTCTGGAGAGAAGAGGCCCTCCCAAGCCCATGAGGGAGGGATGACGGCAATTAGAGGGGCAGAGAGGCAGTGGGAAAAGAAACTAAGAAGGAGCAGAAGGGGAAGCAGGAAAGTGGTGTCACAGAGACCAAGAGGAAGGTGATTCAAGGAGAAGACAACTATGCCATGCGCTTTTGAGAGGTTGCATGAAATGAGAACCAAGAACTGGCATTTGATGTGGTACATAGGGTCATTTGGGATGATTTGGGATCAATTTTCTGGCTGGCTTGGGTCAGGTTATGTACTCAGCAGTGAAGCAGGCTAGATAGGGAATCAATAGACAGATCTGGAACCTGGCAGAAAAACCACCACCATTAACACGTGTTCTTCAATACCCCCAGGATGGCTGCTGGAAGACCTTCACGAGATTCTACCATTCAGAACAAGATTTCCTCCGGAAGCCAGGAGAAGCCTCGGATATTTTCCAAGGGCCTTATCATTGGGCCCTCCCTGGGGATTGATGAGTAGGGTAATCAATCAAAACACCAAAGGCTGGGACTCCTCCCGTGTCATTAGCAAAAGGGCAGAATAATTAATGGCTCAAAAAGCAAGAGGGAAGCCAAATCAGTCTTCTTGCCTTCACCCTGCTTCCTGCTTTTTTCACCCGGCTCTCTCCATTTATCCCCTGCCATGATGGCCACACAAGTATAGACTATAATCTATAATGGGAAATTGTAGTCTATAAATCGGCCCTCTTTATCACTCTTCAGCCCCTTCCTCTCTCTGGGACCCATGATCTGTTATTTTCTCCCATTTCTCTTCCCTCCCTACCTTAATAAATTACTGGCCTAATCAATGTGGCTTGCTCTTGAAATTCATTTCTTGTACTTAGTCAAGAACCTAGACAAAATCTGGTAACAGCAGGGTAGCAGATTAGGTACTCTAGATGACTTGCCCCCAAAACAGAGCTAAAATCCTGGGATATACACACACACGTGCACACACACTACACACATACATATGTACATTGTATATTTTAAAACCTTTAAAAATGAATCCCTGAGGTAGAATGAAAGTAAGGAGTCCACAGATTCTAAAAATGAAGTCTAACTAGGACCCCTGGGAGGTGAGTAAACACTAAAGGTGGCCTTTTACTTGAGGGGTTTGCTGAACCCCAGAGATCTTGAATTTTTCATTGAAAGCTGTATAGGTCTAGGGGCACATGAGAACACCTAGGGCCTGCCCAAGGTAGGAAATTTATTGAGAGTTGTCTACATAAATTTGGGCCTTAAAAGGCTATACTCTCAAAATAACAGTGAATGAAGAATAAGCCTGTCATGCAGAAGGAAACTTGCTTATCCCAACCTTGGCATTGGATGAAGGGAAAAACATCCCCTAAAGATTTGTAACCACAAGCTGACCTCAAATGTTTTGTCTGAATTCATCTACCTGTTGGCCTGAAAAACCTCAAGCATCAAATTTAATTTAATTGGTTTTGGGTTGATAGTGCCCTCAGTAACTGGCAGAATCAAAAGTAAATCCTCTCAAGAATACCTCAACTTCCTCCCAGTTCTCAAATAGTAACCACAGATAAAGTTCTAAGGAAAATAACAGCTGATATTCAAAATTTACAAAACATGCAAGAAACACACATGCATATGAGAAACAGAGAGAGAAAGAATCAAAAGTATCCAGACAAACTTCTGGGAAGATGGTGGACTAAAAAACACGACTCTCTTCTCTCCCAGACAAATAGTTAGAAGACAGGCAGAAATGGCCTGGAAAAAAATCTTCCAGGGTTTAAGACACCAGGATAAGGCTGGACACTGCCTAGGGGAGAGAAGGACAAAGGAAAAGAATCTTGACAGTAAAAGTGTGAGTTAAAAGTGGCTGCTGTAATGCGAATATTCTCGCTGTCCTGATTTTGTGATAATCAGGGTAGGCTAAACATTCGTTATATTAGAAACCATGCATGTGTCCCCAGACCTAGTTTTTCTCCCTAGGTCTGGTTTTTAGAATGCTGGTGATAAACTAAGCCTGATTTATTATAAGACCATCCTGTATGGGAAAAGACTGTAACTTTCAGTATCTTTGGTCAGCATTAAGAGATATAGCAGGGGGACAGATGTAGCTTGGGTGGTTGGGTATCCGTTTCCCATATGGAGGGACCTGGGTTCGATCCCTGAGACCTCCCAGTAAAAATTAAAAAAAGAAAAATTTAGAAGGCGCGTGGGCTACCAGGCCCTGTGTGCAGGTGCGCCACCAGGCCCTGCAAGCAAGAGAGCCGTCAGGCCCTGCGAGCCATGCAGCAAGATGACGATGTAACAGGAGAGTTATACAAGCGAAAGCCAAGACGAGACGCACCAAAAAACCGGGAACTAAGGTAGCACAAGCAGTAGGATGCCTCTCTCCCACATCGAAGATTCCAAGGATCAAGTCCCCGTAAAGACAGGAGGAGAGGGATGAGAAGAGAGGGCAGGAAATGGACACAGAGAGTTGCCCAGTGAATGGACACAGAAACAGCAAAAATGGGGGGCGTGGGGGTGTGGGGGGGGGCAGCTAAAAATGGATAAAAGTAAAAAAATAAATAAATTCTTTAAAAAAGTGCATAAAGGAGGAAGATACAGACTATAGTTAGTAGTAATACTTTGACGATGCTCTTTCATGATTTGTTAACAAATGTTTCACAACAGTGCAGGGTGTTTGTGGAGCCCTGTATGATGTTATGCATGTTTGCTTTGTAAGTTCATGATGTTTACTGAACACTTATAGTTAATGTATGTTCATGTATGAATGATATACTTCAATAAATTGTTTTTTTTAAAAAAAGCAGCCGCTATAAATGCTGGCACCCTCCCCCACACTATGAATTCTCAGGCCTCAGGCTACAGACAAAGGGGGACCTAGGGATCCACCTCCCCAGGAAAGGGGAGAGAGAGGGACACAGAATTTCTCAACTCTCATGAGGCTGACTCAGCTTTGGACCCACAAATTTGGTCTGCTGTGTCCCCAGCACTTCCAGGCCAGATGGGGCCGTGCCATTGTTTGCCTTGGGAGCAGGCTCAGAACTAAAGAGATCCAACCCTCTCAGTCTCCCTCTCTACTGACCAGGCGTGGTTGTTGAGGACACAAAGGGGAAAAGGGAGGAGGCTGCCAGCAAAGTTTGGAGAACAGCCTCTGCGAAAGTTTGAATTACCAGGCTCTTAGCCTGCAGGCAGGAACCTCTGTCACATCGATCCAGTCCATGTTGCAGCAAACACACTCCAGGATCTGAACTGAGAGGGCTGCTGAAGAGCGCCATCTGCCAGCAGACCAAAGAAAGGCACATGAGGAAATTCGCAGTAAATAGGCCCCAAGGCCCTAGAAAGCAGGTCTGCAACCCATTACTGGGTCCAGGGTCCAGATTTGAGCAACTAACAAGGACAGTTCTAAAGACCCAGAACAGGTTGAACCAAGAATCAAAGAACAGTAAAACATAGCTCCCACCACTAAAATCCTACGAAAGAGAGAGAAACTGAGCATCTAAGAAAATTCACAATAATAATCAGATGCCTAGATATCAGCAAAAAATTATAAGCCATACTAAGAAAATGAAAAAAATGGCTCAAGAAAAGGAAAAGTTCAAAGCTGCAGATGAGACGCAGGATTTTACACAACTAATCAGTTTCCAAAATCAAATTTGTGAGTTGAAAGACAATGTGGCTAAAGAGATAAAGGACATCAAGAAGACACTGAATGAGCACAAAGAAGAATTTGAAAACCTGAATAAAAAAAGTAACAGAGCCCATGAGAATGAAAGACATGATAGGTGAGATCAAAACAACATTAGAGGCATACAACAGCAAACTCAAAATGATAGAATAAATGATACTGAAGAGAGAACAGCTGAAATTTGAAGAGAAAAAAGAACAAAGAGAGAAAGAATGGAAAAAAATAGAGCAGGGGCTCAGGGAGTTGAATGATAACATGAAAGGCAACAATATATGTGTCATGGGAGTTCCAGAAGGAGAAGAGAAGAGAAAAGGGGCAGAATGGGTATTTGAGGAAATAATAGCTGAAAATTTCTCAACTCTCATGAGAGAAATGAACTTACATGTCCAAGAAGTACAGCATACCCCTATCAGAAAAAATGTTAATAGACCCACTCCAAGACACATACTACTCAGAATGTCAAACATCAAATAGAAAACTCTGAAAGCAGCAAAAGAGAAACAAACCATCACATACAAGGGATACCCAGTAACACTTAGTGCAGATTTCTCATCAGAAACCATGGAGGCGAGAAGACAGTGACATGATACAATTAAGATACTGAAAGAGAAAAAACTGCCAGCCAAGAATTCTTTATCCAGAAAAATTGTCCTTCAAAATATGAAGGTGAGGTTAAAATATTCACAAACAAACAGAAACCAAGAGAGTTCATAAATATTTTTGCAGGAAATATTAAAGGAAGCCTTGCAGCCTGGAAGAAAAAGACAAGAGAGAGAGGCTTGAAGGAGAGTATAGAAGAAAGAATAGCAGAAAGGATAACCAAAAGAGTAAAAAGACAGATGAAAATAAGACATGACATATGAAAACCCAAGAACAAAATGGTGGAAGTAAATAATGCATTTACAGTAATATCATTGAATGTAAATGGATCAAACTCCTCAATCAAAAGATACGGGCTGACAGAATGGATAAAAGAACATGAACCATCCATATGCTGCCTACAAGAGACTCACCTTTGGCCCAGGGACACAAACCAGCTGAAAGTGAAAGGTTGGAAAAAGATACACCACGCAAACAGTAACCAAAAAAGAGCAGGGGTAGCTATACTAATATTGAACAACACAGACTTTAAATGCAAAAAAGTTATAAGAGATATAGAAGGTCATTATATATTAATAAAAGGGATGATCCACCAGGAAGATAAACAGTCATAAATATCTATGCACCTAACCAGGCTGCCCCAAAATACATGCAGCAAACTCTGGCAAAACTGAAGGGGGAAATAGACATCTCTACAATAATAGTTGGAGACTTCAACACCCCTCTCACATCATTAGATAGAACAATTAGACAGAAGATCAACAAGGAAACAGAGAACTTGAACAATATGATAAATGAGTTAAACCTAATAGACATATACAGAACATTGCACCCAAACCCAGTGGGTTATACATTCTTCTCAAGTGCCCATGGATCTTTCTACAGGATAGACTACATGTTAGGTCTCAATAAATATAAAAAGACTGAAATTATACAAAGCACCCTCTCAGATCATAATGGAATGAAACTGGAAATCAATAATAGACAGGAAAGCGGTAAATTCGCAAATGTGTGGACACCGAACAACACACTCCTAAATAATCAGTGGCCCAAAGAAGAAATTACAAGTGAAATCAGTAAATACATTGAGATGAATGAAAATGAGAACACAACGTATCAAAATTTATGGGATACAGTGAAGGCAGTGCTGAGAAGGAAATTAATTTCCCTAAATGCCTATATTAAAAAAGAGAAAATAACTAAAATCAAAGATCTAACTGAACAACTGGAGATACCAGAAAAAGAACAACAAACCATTCCCAAAACAAGCAGAAGGAAAGAAATAATAAAGATTAGAGGAGAAATAAATGAAATTGAGAACAACAACCAAAAAAATAGAGAAAATCAACAAAACCAAAAGCTGGTTCTTTGAGATCAATAAAATTGACAAACCCCTAGCTAGACTAACAAAGAGAGAGAGAAGATGGGAAAAAAAATAATTTTTAAAAAAAAATCTAATTTAATTTTTTAAAATATGCAAAAAAAAAAAGATAAAATCAGAAATGAAAGGGGCAAAGTTACGACAGATCTGACAGAAATAAAAAGGATAAGAGTATATTATGAGAAACTGTATGTCAACAAACTAGACAACCTAGAGAAATGGACAACTTCCTAAAAATGCACAAACAACCTACATTGATGCTACAAGAAATGTAAGAACAATCACACTGAAATACAGACCAATCACATTGAAAAAGATTGAATCAGTCATCAAAAATCTCCTAACCAAGAAAAGTCCAGGACCAGATGGCTTCACAGGTGAATTCTATCAAGCATTTTAAGAAGAATTAACACCAATCCTGTTTAAACTCTTCCAAAAAATTGAAGAGGAGGGAAAATTACCCATCACATTTTATGAAGCCAACATCACCTGAATACCAAAGCCAGATAAAGACACTACAAGGAAAGAAAATTACAGACCAATCTCTCTAATGAATATAGAGGCAAAAATTCTCAACAAAATACTAGCAAATAAAATCTGACAGCATACCAAAAGATGTATACACCAAGCCAAGTGGGATTTATTCCTGGTATGCAAGGCTGGTTCAACATAAGAAAATCAATCAAAGTAATACACCACACTAATAAATTGAAGGGGAAAAAAAACCCACCTGATTATCTCAATCAATGCAGAAAAGATATTCAACAAAATCCAGCATCCTTTCTTGATAAAAACACTTTGAAAGATAGGAATAGAAGGAAAATTCCTCAATATGATAAAAGGCATATGTGAAAAACCCACAGCGAACATCATACTCAATGGGGAAAGGTTGAAGGCTTTCCCTCTAAGATCAGAAACAAGAGAAGGATGCCCACTGTCACCACTGTTATTCAACATTGTACTAGAAGTTCTAGCTAGAGCTAGTATCAGACCAAAAAAACCCCCCATTATGCTATGTGAAAGACACCAGACAGAAAATACTACATATTGTATGATTCCAGTTATAGAAAATGTAAATATAAATCAATTTATAAAAATGAAATTAGATTAGTGGTTATGTAGGGCTGGGGAAGGAATGCTAAGGGGTGTGGAGTCTTTCTTTTTGGAGAAATGTAATTGTTCTAAAATTTTTTTGTGGTGATGAATGTACAACATTGTGATTATACTAAAAGCCCTTGATTATACTCTTTGAATAGATCATATAGTATGTGAATGTATTGCAATAAAACTGCTTAAGAAAGAAAAAAAGAGGGAAGGAAGGAAGGAAGGAAGGAAGGAAGGAAGGAAGGAAGGAAAGGGAAGGGAAGGGAAGGGAAGGGAAGGGAAGGGAAGGGAAGGGAA